>JAJOOR010006887.1:0-29422 GCA_036250505.1 Solanum acaule | reverse complement strand
TCAATGATCTAATGCTTGAATGAGGTTGAAGACAGGTTCAAGTGGTTTCAAATCAATTTGCAACTAATTTGATGATAAAAAAGATTTTTGTCCAGCTACATGTGGAGAAAAGATTAAAACCATATTTTCAACATTCCTGTT
This sequence comes from Solanum acaule, assembly GCA_036250505.1. Taxonomy (NCBI): domain Eukaryota; kingdom Viridiplantae; phylum Streptophyta; class Magnoliopsida; order Solanales; family Solanaceae; genus Solanum; species Solanum acaule. Next base: position 29,281 of record JAJOOR010006887.1, on the reverse strand, counting down.
GCTGCATCTTTGAAAATAAAAATAAAATATTTTAAAACCATTTTTAACCCATATATTTTAAACTTTATTTTTAACCATGGCAAGCAGCAGTGATGAAGACTATGTGAAGAACGAAGATATCATGCATGTGAAGAAGACAGATCAAGTTTTGTCAAGAAAATCCAGCCAAAAGGGGAGATTTGTTAGGGTTTTGCTCTGATTTTCTTACCTTATTTGAAGTTTATTTTTCCTTAAAGAAAAGTCAAAGTATTATCATAAATGCTTGAATTTTTTCTGAAAGGAAAATATAATTTTCTTTCATATTTGGTTTATTCTTTCCTTAGAGGAAATGTTTGGAGATTTATAAATTGAAGATCCCTATTCTCATATCATAAAACAATAGAATCCACAATGCAGTCGTTTAGAACTTTTGCTTATGGGGAGATTTTCTCTCTGCAGTTTTATGCTTTTTATTAGTTTTTAATTATGTAGGTCAATTGATCCTATCATATAATAATATTATGTCTTTTAGATAGTTTTATTTGTCATCTGATTTACCGTCTCTATGATTTGCAAATTGTAAGCTTCCGCATGACGCCATAATCACCTTCAGAACCCAACATAATCCACATAAAATCACATATATCCGCAACCCTCCCCCGCATTAATTTTAAAAAAATTCACTTCAACCCGGCTCACACGACCTTAAATCCGCCCCGCCCATCTTGCACAACCTTAAACCCGCTCGCCCCGTATTCGCCGTGTCCCATTGTCATCCCTATAGGTGGTTTGGGATTGATAAACCTGAAACTATGAAACAAAGCAGTCATTTCCAAAGCTTGTTGGGATATTGAGAATAAAGCTGACAAACTATGGATTAAGTAAGTGGATCTACTTATACTACATTAAGAGATAACAGTTTATCATACAATACTATTAAATTATAAGCATACAATATGTAGTATGCTTATAATAATTTTACCTCTTGCTATTCTAAGTTACATCACAATACTTGGATTGGATAGTTGATTATGGAGCCTCCCAAGTCTTAGTTTAATATAGGAACTAATATAGAGTTTAGTTGTGTACACACTATCAAACGATCTCCAAGTATCTTTAAGAATATTCATTAAGTCTTGTTTATCACCCCTAGACGGACGAACAAGATGTTTTTATACTAAACAATGATAATAAGAATGAAACAATAAAACATAAGTAATTCATTAATCAAATTGAAATCTAACAGCTAAGACATGAATTCTAGGTCAGTTTCTGACTTGAGCAATGTACTAAATCAACTAAATATGAAAGATAAATTAAAACTTGAAACTCGATGTAGCTGAATTTTTTAAAGTTGACAATCTTTTATTTATATATATATATTTTGATTCTCCTTGATAAAGTTTAGGACTGTACTACTAAACTTAAATGCCTAACTATTGAGAGTAAATAAATTAATATTCACAAAATCTTTGTAAAAAATTATTTACACACGTTATTTACATCAAAATAAATAATTCAATCATAACAATTACTATACTTTAATGTAAAATTACAAATCACTTAATTATAGTAAATAATAAATAAGTGTATGAGCTACATTTTATCTTGTATTTGTTGATTTAATATAAACGCTTAATACATATGAATATTTACTTTATTTTTATTATCATCTATCTATTTGGTATCTTTAAATAAAAATCACATAAAATAAAGTTCGAGGGAGTACGTTTACTTTTTCGCTGATAATGATATTGCCTAGCTTAATAAGAGTGGATTAGAATTTAGATATGATCATGATTAACATTAATTGAATTGTTTTTTATGGGTGAGAAGATAAAGTTATTTATTATATATATAAGATACTTTATTTTAATTGTAATTTCAAAAATTTCGAATTCAAATTGTAAATCACTTTCTTCCCAATAAAACCTACATAATATAAATTTAAAATAATCAAGTTTCAATATAAATATTAAATATCAAATATAAAATCATATAAAAACTATACATTACTCTAAAAAAAAACATCACCATGAATACAAAATTGAAAACAACAAAATGTAAATAAATAGCCCTCAAAATCTGACCAAAGCGGTTGGCGGGAGCTTGGCGGCTATTAATTATATTGTAGGAGTAATAATTATCCACATTTTTTCCTCTAAAAAATAATCATATTTAAATATAACTCAAATCGAAATTCGATTAATTATGGCATATTTTAAGAATTTCATTCCTCCTAAGTCCCAAGTAACCCAAGTTTGTTTACCTATAAATTTCATTCTTTCTGTGTTTCCTTTTGCCACCCAACTTTTCATTTCTTTGAACCAAAAAAAACAAAAACTTTCAGTTTCTGGATTTCTCTATCAAACTAAACTCTAAAAGCTAAAACCCAGTTCTCCAATTTCACTCAATTTTGTAGATTTTTAAAGAATCTTTCAGTTTTTTATCCCCAAATCTATCTGGGTTTATAGAAAAGTAAATAAAAATCGAATCTTTTTCAGCTGTGTTCTCCTCCATCGCATCAGGTGAATGTTACTACAATCTTTAGCCTTATGTTGTTGATAATGTGAGAAATTTTAGTACTATTAGCTGTTTTTTGTTTGGGTATTTAGTATGTTTTCCGTGAAATTTCAGAATTTTAGTTTTTGATCCTTTTAAGGTGCAGAGTTCATTCTCATTTCTTGATTATTTTGAATGCGATCTTTGCTTCATGTGGGAATGTTATTAGAGTGTAATTCAATCAGCTATATTCAATTATTTGTATCTATTCCAGTGGTGCATCCAGGATTTTCACTAAGGGGTCGGAAAATAAGAATGTAGTGCTTGAAATTTGAGTTTTGAACCTCTCAACAACTACCTTCTAAATCAGCCCCTGCTGGGACGGAGCTAGAGGGGTTGGGAGTAGGAGGGGAATTCATCCAAGCCTGCTTCGCTCAAGAATCACATTGTATATACATGGTGAAGATGGTGAACTCTCTTGATAAAAATCTTCCCTTTGCCACTAATGTCGCGCTACTTAGGTCTATTCCGCTCCAATTTGATGTGTTATTAGTAGGAGCAAATATGGTGGAAAGTTTAGTGCTAAATAAATGTAAAATCTTTAAACTATCTTCTATTTTTTGGGATAAATGTGAAACCTTAATAGGAGCTTTTGGTCGACCCAAAAACACAATACAACATACATACCCATCCCAGCGTACAACAGAATACATACACATCGTTCTTCTTCTTCTTCGCGAGAAATCGTGTCCAGTGCGAGAAACAGTATGCAGCAACCTAGAAATCCAGCGCGCGTCCATCTCCCTCTCTCCCTTATCGCCTATACGCGGAGCCTCTGGAATCGATCCAGGTGTATCAATCTCGTAATCAGGCAGCCCTCACCATTTTTCCATTGAGGAATTGTACGAGAATCGTACTCATTCGAGCTAAGGAAATAGGCTTAGTATATACTCCATTTTCTCTGGTGGTCTGTTGGCTTCTTTGTCTATTATCTCAGCATGTTGGCCTTTTCAAGTACTTTTCTGTTATCATTCAGTTGTTTTAGTTGCTCGAAACGAGCTCTATAATGCAGTAATTGATTAATTTTGGCCATGGATCTTCCTTTCAATAGGGATGATTCTTACTTGAATGCTTGATAGATGTTTAAATTCCAATGTTGATAGTTGGCTTCATGTTAAATGAATGCTACTATGATTGCAGTTAGACATGATATTGTTTGTAATTCACCTTGTCTTGTTTCAACTTGGCTTATAAGGTTGTTGTTAGTTATTTCTAAATAAGCATCTAATTTTTATGTGTTGGTGGTACTGTTTTAGTTCAAAATATGATTAATAATATGTTTGCTCTTTCTCTTTTTTCCAAGTAATATGTTCCTAGTACATTCTTTCATATATTTGCTAACTTAGTTGTTCTGATGCATAAGTTTTCTGTTTCTGTATGTACCTGCCAAGCCTTGGTTGTTTTCTTTTTCTTCGCCTCAAATGATCTCTGTTAATCTCGTCTTGTTGGCCTTAAGTCATAGTCTAAGTTTTGATTTCTGAATATCCAGTTTGCTTGTTTTCTTGATCTGTTGCGAGGAAGTTTCCATTTATTTTGCTAGAAAAATCGTGTAAGTTGAATAAGTTACTGCTGTACTTCCTTCTTTATGATGTTTTTTTTTTTTTAGAAATTGATACTATGGACTTTGTGACATGCTTATTTAGTCTTTTATGCACTCTTGTGTTTCTAGCTTGCTACTTGCCTTTATTCAAATGCTATATTCGTAACCATATCCTTACTTTGGGGGTCGCCTGTTGCCTCTCGTGTATATCAACCTTTTAGAAAACAATTATTTCTCCCTTATCATGTGTTACTGCCTCAATAAGGTACCACCATCCTCCTGTTAGTGTTCATTTATTTTTTGGAGTTTAATTTGTTTTGTTTCTTTTTATTTGTTAATAACAGTTAATGTAGTAGTACTCTCACATTTCCCTTTATTAGTTTTCTCCAAGTAGAATCTGGTTTTCTTCTTTTTATGCTTGTAACATCAAATATGTCGGATACAGAGTGTTGCATCTTATATTTCGGAGTTAGGTTCTTCGTATTATTATCATGAGTATGGGTCGATTTTCCTGTCAAAGCTATGCCTGTTTGCTTCGGTATCATTGACTCTTCTAAATTATACTCGAGATCCCATGATGAGCTATTAATTTGTATGTTTTGTTTTGTTTATGCATGATTTCCCTCGGGTTGTAGTTGGAGTCAATCACAAAATAGTTGTAGTTGGAGTCGGCTATATGAATCATCTATAGCTGTTGTGCTTTATTTGGGCCTTCGTCCCTCCTTTTCCCATTAAACTTGTAGTGAAGTTGTTGATGTGGATCTCTAGCTAATATTTGTCTTGGAAAATCCCTGTTATTGCACTTGCTTTTGACTGATGAATGGGTTGTTCAGAGGTTTTGATCTTGGTGGGTTGTCATATTGAAGATAAACAATCTCTGTAAGGATTTCCACGGTTTCAATGAACAGCACCGATCATGCACCAGAAACACCCACACTTAAAATCAAGGCGTTCTTTGAATCAGCTCCACCACTAAAAGATGCTGCTGAAATAGAGACAAAATTGAAGGAATTTGTCGACCGGAATTTATCATCAGGCAAATTTTCTTCCGTTCAGCTATCGTAGCTTGTATTTTTTCAACTTCCTTTCCACAATCTGGACATTGACAATGCCATGTACTTTATTCTGACTTTGTCTTTATCGTCATGTTCAGGGAAAGGAAAAGCAAATAGGGTGGTGTGTGTGACTTCTGGCGGTACAACTGTTCCTTTGGAGAAACGATGTGTTCGTTATATTGATAACTTTAGCTCTGGTCATAGAGGATCTGCTTCCACAGAGTATATCATGAAAAACCATACTTAAATTTTCTAGTACACATTTGGTTCATGTAACGTCTTACATTCAAATTAAATTGCAGGTGCTTTTTGAAGGCTGGTTATTCTGTCATCTTTCTGTATCGTAGGTTTGTGTCAAGTGCATTGCTATGTATTATCATTATCCTGATCACGTTTCTTCCCTTCGAAAAATAGTATATGCTCTTGACTGGATTTTTAAGGCCATGAAACTCTACATATGCAGGGGAACCTGCCAGCCATTTTGCAGATCACTGCCTGACGATCCATTGCTCGAGTGTTTTACTTCAACTGATGATTCAAGTATTCAAGGTCTGTTATTATTGCATTTATGCCCAATACAGATGCACAAGATTTTTTTCGTTTTAACAGGGAGGCAGGAGACCTAATAAAATAGATGTGAGAATTATAAAAGGAGGAAATATAATAATGTGATAGAATTTGGAAAGTTACTTCTGTTTATATTAGTATTCCTAATTTCCTTTTATGTCGATGTTGCCCACAGCCCAGCTTGTTAGGTGTTACCTCGGGTGGTTAGCGGGGATATTTACCACTGTTGCTTGGAATATTTTGAACCTGGCTGATGTTGTTGACCATTTTATGCTTTTCAGTGGACCCATCGCATGCTGAAGTGGTGAAGAGAGCCATTGCTGAAAATCGTTCTGTAAAGATCTTAATCAATTTTTCATTTAAAAAATTTCAATTACATTTGTCAGTAATTAACTTACGAATTTCTTATTGCAGGCAGTTAATGGCGGTTTCCTGCTGAAATTACCGTTCACAACAATTTTTGAATATTTACAGGTCATGTTCAGTGGTTTTTTTTTTGTATGATAAGTAGGTTATGTTCAATAGATTGGTGCAAATCTATTTGGTGTACTCAATTCTAAAAATTTCTACTTTGAGTAAGCAATATGCTCCATGTATGATATGTTGTATGAAAGCTTGTAAAAGAGTATTAAATGTGGTTTGTGTTAAACAGATTCTTCGGATGATAGCTGTCTCTTTAAGGAGCCTTGGTCCTAGTGCTATGTTCTATCTTGCAGCTGCAGTTTCTGATTTCTATGTACCGTGGGAGAGCATGGTAATCATTTATTCCTTCTTGGCGTTGTTTTGGTTGAATTTGCAGTTGGAAATGGTTGGATGCAGTTCAATTTTTGTTCTGTTTTTCTTCTTCGTTGTCTCTTGACTTCTTTTGTTTCAATGCCAGAAATGGCAGGTATATAACAATAACAACCACGCCTCAATCCCAAGGTAGTTAGGGTCGGGTGTATGAATCCTCAATATCATAAATGCCCCATGCTTCATTATATTTCAATATTCCGTACTTGCGGATTATCTAGCACTAGGATTTCTCTAATATACCTTAGTGGGTATATCTCTTACATACTAAAAGTCTTTTAGTAAGCACTAGCCTTCTCGTTGGTATTCATCACTACAGATTTTCAGCTTTCATTATTTTCTATCATTTGATAGATCTGTCTGGACTCCAAGATGTTCCAAATATTCTGAGATGACTTCTTTCCATGTGATTTAAGGTCTACTGGTGCATCTGGAGGTGTACATAACACATGGCCAAACCATCTCAAGCAATATTTTCTCATTTATCTCCTATATGTGCGGATTGTACCTTCTAACATATGTGATCATGCTTTCTTATCTAATTTTATATTACTACACATTTATCTTAACATTCGCATCTCTTCAATATTCATCTTGTGGATATATTGAGCTTTTAGAGGGCAAGCATTCACTCACATACATTATTGATGTCCTTACAACCGTTCTATAGAACTTCCCTTTTGCTTTGGTAGGTAGAAATGATAGATATATAACAGATAATTTTGTTCTTCTCACATCTTCTGGTATTGCTTAATATAAGCTCCTCTTTACAGACGATGCATAAGATCCAGTCAGGATCTGGTCCTTTGGACATGCGGCTTGCTCAAGTACCAAAGATGCTTTATGTGCTTAGAAATGAGTGGGCACCTGTGGCTTTCTGCATATCTTTCAAGGTTAGCTGATCATCTCTTGAGTTTTCTTTAATGATCTTGAAGTTTGCTGTACCTGTAAAAATATGGGGACTGAACAATTAACCTGCGTCGAATATATATTGAGGAGAACTGTGCATATGATGCTGTCTGGAACTAATAAGATCAAACTCATATTTTCTCTATCTTATTCCCGCAGCTCCATTTTTATTTTCTCAGGTGTTCAAACTTATTATTTGACATACATTTGCAAATACTTGCATTCTATTTACTACAAGTTTCAAGAGTTCAAAACTGAACTTTCCCCCACAACTATTACGTATATATATATGAATGTGACCTGTATATCTTCATATCTCTGCTCATCACATAGTGCGAATACTGATTTCAACGTTTACTTCTTAACAGCTGGAGACAGATACAGATATCCTTTTAGGCAAGGCTGATATGGCCCTCAAAAAGTACAAGATGCATATGGTGGTAGCTAATGAACTTCAAACTCGTAAAGAGGAAGTTATAGTTGTCACAGAGCAGGAAAAAATCACAGTTCGTAGAGACACAACTCAGCCTGGGGCTGATGTCGAAGATCCACTGATTAAGCTTGTTGTGGACAGACATTCAGCATATATCAATGCATGATCTCTTGAGGACTGACCAACAATAGTTTTGCGGATTTGTGAACCTGACTTCTTTGAGGGATTGTATTACATATGTGCAACAATTATGTAACCAGCTATTTTAAAGGAGATATACCAATTGATGAGTTTTTTTTTCTTTTTTCTTGTTGAAGAATAAGTTTCGTGCACGAAAAAGGCGCTGTATTACTGAATAAATTAGTAAGATATGTTCTTCAGTGTTGGCTCTGATTCTTGCTGTTCCCATGTAGAAGTTAGCAGCACCATATTACTCCTTTTTCTCTGGGCATGATGTATTTCTTGATGATAGCTGTTTATTAGTGTCTTTGTGGCTCTAAATCATACTGATAATGCGGTAACTGGAACCATCCTTTAACTCTAAACTTGACGTGAATCTCGTCTTGTATGAAGGTAGTGCTCACACACATCTCGACTATTTCATTAGGTACCTGATCTTCACCTGCTATCTCAGAGATAAAAGACTCAAATGAACACTATACAAGATTTGATCGAACTGTCGGATCGTTGTTTAGGAGCATCAGTATTAGTAGAAAGAGATACAGCATCTATGAAAGCATCAATATACCAACAGATAATGAGTCGACAATGGCAACTAGAAAACTAAACGTTTCAACCTTGCCAAGTTCAGTATGGTACAAAGTTAACCTATGATTGATGTACATCTAAATAACTTAAAAAGATAACTATTTTGGTTCTTCCTGTATTGCACAATACATTGTTTTAACCTGAAGTAGCTTTCCAAGATACTGTATTCTTCACCAGGTGCATGGAGGCGAACCAATACGCATTACATCTTCTATAGATTCTTATCGTCCTCCTCCGCAAGCTCTAGACCTTCAGCAGCCAGAAGCCTGCTAATGACCCTTTTCTTTTCTTCCTCTGCTTTTCGTCGCATTATCTCTCTTTTCCTTAAGACAAGTGTATGTCGCTTTAACGTATTATTAAAATTCTCCACAGAAGCCTTTCTTTCTTTAGCAATAATTCGCCTTTCTTCTTCAGGATCCATCTGAAAAGGTCCATTTTGTCAATAAAATTTAGATGATGCTAGGAAAGAAATGTGCATCATATATAGTCTTCAGGAGTGGAATGAAGGGAACGACATAAGGAATGAGGAATGGAAAACTGCATCATATGTATTGTGTAATGCAGACTGAGACCTGCTGGGTATATATATGGCTAATGCTAGTTCACCAAATGACGAATATCTGTCACTACGGTGAGAAGAGAGGAACTGAGAAGAAAGAAAGTGAAGATTGATGAACTGATTAAGACCATCCCAATGTATGTTATAGTATTTTTCTACGTGGGATATTCAGAGCCACATTATGTTAATGAGAGGTTAAAGGATATCAAAACACATCTTAATATGTGCATATCTTGAAGTGATATTCATAAGTTAACAAGGGCAATACAGAATGCATGATTAGCAGGCTAGCACACAGAGATACAAAACGTGTACAATTAGCAGTTCTATACCTTTGAACGAGCAAGGCGGCGGGCCTTCAGATTTAATTCTAGCTGCTGCTGTTCAGCCCATGCAGCAATGGCCATATCACCCCGTTGGTCAAATGCTTTTCGCTTTTTCATTAGCCACTCCACCCATGCTTCGGATGCCTGATGAATAACAGAAAAGCATCATGTCAGTTTGAGAAAATGAAGATACTGCACTGCAGGCCGGAGAAGCTAGAGAACAAATAGCACCACATTAAGGAAACACTTCATTGACAGTAAAAAATATAAACAGATCCAGCCATCTGACAAAGTAAAAGTTTGGGGGCTAATTATGGTTTCAATACTAGAACTTTGCAAAATCACTAAAATCTTAGTATTGGCAAATTCTGTCCACACTGAAAACTTATCAACCAAAAAAAAAAAAAGATTCCTGTAATCCTGTCCATTGAATATGTACAACATCCACAATATGCAAAAGGAATATGTAATTTCTCATTTTCATATACATTTCCCTTTCCACGTTGCAAAATTTGGTAGTTTGGAGTACACTAAAGCCTGCTCATTTGGCCTAGCAAAATTCGCTTTCACACATCAACAAGAGGGCAATGTGTAGAACAGAGTCATTTAGATTCTAGCTCCTTTTTAGATTAATAACTGATACTACTTGGATAATAAGCAATCTGCTCTTTTTTTAATTGATGAAAAGATAATACATTAACAACTATCAACATTATTCTAAATTTTCACCTTCATGGGGTTTACTCGATTGTCTTTATCATATGTTCTCCGTTCGTCTGCATCTATAAGAAGCTCGTAAGCAGCTTGAATCTTAATGAATCGAGCTTCAGCAGTTTCTCCTTCCTCAAGAGTCCCTCTGCCATTATAAACTTAGAGGAGGAAACAGAAGTAAGTTAGTTCCAGATAGAAGTGAACTGCCGATACAAGGGCTCTAGGAAATTGATTCTCTGACCGAACAAGTAATCACTAGGATTGACCAACAAGATATGGCAACCATTTACAAAAATTCTTGATAAGATTTTCAACAGCCTAACCGGGAAAGAAGGCCTAATTTACTAAAATTTTGTTATTTGAGATTCATGATAGAGAAAATGGATATCCACACAACTGTAGTAGTTTGACCAAACTGGTTGAGCTAGGATTTCTTTTGGTATGATTATTAAATATTTCTTACGTGCAACTGCCATAGCTCTGTGCACAGCTAAAATCTTATCTATTATATTTCCAGTTTCTACTTGCGAGAAATGGAGCACCTTAATAAATCAAATATTAATGGAAATGATCTCGTGGACCAGAGAAAATATTCCCTATCATTAATTCATGAGTTAGCTTTCTGACAAGCCTATCAAATCCGGCTTTTGTACTACAGGTATAGGTCATTTCACTAGTACAAAAAGACATCATATAAATCAGTTCCAAAGATAAAGAGAGATCCTATCCACGGCTTGTTAAAAAACATAGAAAGGCATTCCACTAGTGAAGACAACTCAAGTCATAGCAAAAGACAGAGAGCCGGGAGAAAAAGTGGAAGTGTAATATTACATGAAAGCTCTACTAATTGAAGATGAGTTTACAACTTACATATGGACACAGAACCAACTTGTCACATTTACGCATACATATACAAGCATATGTATTTACCGTATTTTTTTTCTTCTATACAAGGGCGTGAATAGAAGAGTCTTTTTCTTTTATATTCAGTGTCATGAATTCGATACCAGAGAATACCGTGCCAAACAATTTTTTTTGTACATGCATACAAATATAGCTAAAATCAAAACTAGCATCAGGCCAAACAAGTACACAACATACTGATGCTGATTACCAAAAAGGGAAAAAAAGGTAACCAAGAGAAAATGCATGTGTGAGGAATGCACTAAAATGACAACTATAAGATTAAGCACAAACCATCTGGATGGTAAAACTTCGCCAATCGTCTATATGCCACTTTTATTTGTTCTTCATCAGCATCCCCTTCTAGTTCTGTAAACAGAAACATTGCATCAGTTTTTGCAAATATTGCAAAAGTACTGAAATGCACAGAGTAAGAGGGAAAGGACTCCACTGTGCTTTATAGTCCACTAATATGAAGGAGCTTTAAAGGTAGTTTCAGTGTGTCTTATTACTAAAACCAGTAAAATCAAGTTGGTAGTGTATAGACACTTCATAAAAGTTAAATAAGTTGGAATGAGATTGTTTGTATAGGCATATGACACTTTTACACATATATCCCAAGATGAAGATGTCCTTTATGAAGCCAGATCAGATAAACACCAAACAAAAAAAAGAATAATAGAGAAGACAAGAAATGAAAAGACTAAAAGTTGAAAACTCATACACATAGAACTCTTGAAACTATGAAAATGCACCATGTTAATTAGAAAGATTTTCTATCGATATAGAAATTTTCTTCCAAACATGTAGTCTTTGAATATTTTTTTTTCCAGCTTCCTTGTTGTTCTAATATGTTAACTTAATCTAGCAGAGCTAATAATTTGGTTTTAACGCAGTTTTGCAACTCCTAGATCCTCTATATTTTGCTAAAAGTCAAGTATTTCACACAACACAAATGTTCCTAAACAATATTCAATTCAAATGTATCTTTGATCAGAAACTATTCGTTCTTCCTTTGCGTTTTCTATAAGATGTTTTTCTCATCATAGTTCCCAGTCAAATTGAGTTCAACTTCTATTCTTTGACAACAACAGTCCACTACGCATCAATCCCAAACAAGTTGGGGACTGCTATATGAATCGTCCCCTACCATGATACTCCATTTAAACTCATGTCAGACCACTATAATATAAAATACAAATAACTTCAAGTGTCTATTTTCATGGATTGGTAACATAGAATATATTAAACCACACTTAATCTGCAAAAAAAAAAAAAGATTTTATATTGTCACTATATATAAGTTAAATCCAAGCAAACCAAAAGCAAATCATTTAAAAGCCAACTACTGGTCCTACGTTTCGATTTGTTTGTGTTACTTTTTTTTACAGTACATTTAGAAAAAATCTCTTTCCTTTTTCAGAAACTCCCTGTCCCGTCAAAATCAGACAAACAAATTGAAACCGAGGGAGTAGTTCAGTACTCAAACATACCGAGAGTTTCATAGGGAGACTTTGAATCATTCCAATTATAAGCAGAAGTAGTCACCATTTTCCTCTGCTGATTCAATCGATGATCCCAAGTTTCAATTCTACTCGAAGTATGATACCATGATTGCAGCACCGGTGGTTTAGTCCATCGAGGAACTGAATTAGAGTTCCAAGTTGAAACCCTAACTGCCGATTTCCCCAATAAGTCTCTGCAACAACAAGTAATTGAAAAATACACAACTTGAGGCCTACAAATCGATCTCAAATTGCTCATAATTTACGATTTTTTATTGTTAATTTCACTCTTCACAGAGTATTTCAGATTTCTATGCCATTAATGGAGTAGAAACTTGGAAGAAGATTTGACGAATTGATAGAGAAATGAATCTTATTTAATTTAAAAATTTTTTGTTTCCTCAAAAATTCTCTTCTAATTTTGTGGACGGTTTATTTCGTTACATTTGGAGGAAAAAGAATTAACTAATGACTGTTGTACCCTCCACCTTTACATTTAAAAACACAAGATCTATGTGATGTGTCAAATTTATTTGGCTACCACATAGGCGGTGCAACAACTCCGCTATTCTCCCTTTCTAAGTAGGGTTCAACGGAGCTTCAAGTAAAGTACAAAGGAACAACTGATTTCAAGTAGGATATGTAATACGTCCATAAAGACAACGTCGCATCAACCGTCTTGCTTTAACTTTCCTAGCTCCAACTTAGCAGAAGGGGCACCTTCTTCCCCCTTACTCAACATAGGTCTGCCGCTCATGCCCTTTTTTATCTGACTCGATAGGGCTATGGATGAGGCCTTTACTTAAAAGGGCTTCAGTCCTATTTCAATAAGAGACTTGTTGGGGCCCGCTTTGAAGACTATTAGGAACTACTAGCACAAGATTCAGCATTTGAATAAGCCAATCCAATAAATTTGCTCATTTGCAAGAAATTTCTATATGATTTATAATAGTGAAAGATTAAACCCAAGCAAAATCCGCAGTAACATCTCAAGAGAATGTTGCTAATGGAACATGTAGGAATAATAGGTAGTATTCTTTTTTTGTTGACCCTCATTTGAATTGATTGGATGCTTGAGCAGTGGATGCTATGCCATCCAAACTCCCAGCATCAATGATTATCTTTGCACTAGCCAATTCCGACATAAATTTTGAATACGACCTTTCGTCTTCTCCTCTTTTCTGCTGATGTTGGTTCACATGTGAAATTAGTAAAATAAAATTTGATTTTGTCGCGCGAATAATATTAAAATATTATTCTCTTTACTTTATCGTCAAAGTTAAAATGCCAATGAATGCATGTCAGGTTATGAATTTCCTGCTGAATTTGTGCACCTGTTATGTCTTATGTGACATCTCTTGGACTCTTTAAAAATGTCAATGGACGCGTATCGAATACTTCAATTTTAAAGAGTATGAGCAACATAGATTAGGAGACTTAACCTTAGCAATAATGATAAAAGATATCAGGATATTTTATTACTTGTAAAATCAGATACAAATAGGAGGGAGTACTCTATTCAAACTAATAAGTGGGAGAGAACTCTCTCCATAATACATTTTTCAGTTTACACCATGTGTAAAAATCACATTTTCCAGATTTCTCTGAGTTTCATAGTTAAATTTCTCTACTCTCATCAAGTTCTTATTCTAGAATTATACACATCCCCCTTCCCTAAGTACATAAAATTCTTGAAACTTGCCAGGGTACCACCTGAATAATACGCGCTTTCCGAGCATGAAATTCTAGACAAGACTTCGATTACGTTTTCCATATACATCTCGTTCAGGTGTAGTTAACAGCCTTACATTCGAGGAAACTTAGTTATCTTCGTCTGCTTTGCTCGTAAAAGGCTAGGTAGGTTCACGAGGACGAGCAGCCCAAAGAGAACTTAGAGCACGAAGACGTTGAAGATACTCCCCAAACGCGAGTAACCCCCTGGCTGATTGGCGTGCAGTCAAGACAAGTGACAATTGTTGTAGTGTTTGCTGTCTAAGGTGATCTGCCTGTTAAGAAAATATGAGTACCATCAAAGATTATCATTTGATAAGTAACTTTCCATGACCACATGACATGTTTAAGACCACAAGATTCAGAAGTCCTTTTTACTTTCTTAAACTCTGTGTCAAGTCGAAACCAGAAAAAAAAAATTTGAAACGGAGGGAGTAATAGAAAGTGTTACCTGGTTAACGAAACTCTCGAGTGCTTCTAACTTTTCCATACTAGAAACCATCTGAGAACTGTAACTTCCCATTCCAGTGGTCATAGTTAGGATGTTCTGTGCTAGAGTCTGCTGAAGTTTATCCATTCCCTGAGTGAGAGCATCCTCGGCTTGCTGACAACAGTGTCGCAGATTACAGATTTTGATGATCTGCTGATCTGACAATGGCTCAAGTTGTGGCATCACGATCTATAAAATTGACGTTACAATGAGAAATCTCACACTTATTAGATAAGTTGCAGGCAGAACTTAAGGAAATAACACAAACAAGAGATGAAAAGAATACGAATGTTAGAGATGCAACTAGATCTCAACTTCATTAGATGAGAATTTCAATCAATGCAGCAAGGATAAATATGTGAAAATAGTCGCGGCAAGAGTTGAGTTTGTTGTCACAAGAAAACATGAGAGGAAATTGGGGAGCCTCTTTAAACATAGATTGACAATATGACAACCCCGAGAGATTTATGTATATAAGCGTGATGACTACTTCAGGATATTTATGTATGAGCTACACTATGAGAACTATGATAAACGAATATTACTAAGCTATAGAGCAGTGAAAATGCACCAAGGACTACATACATTTATGAGTTCAGATGGCTTGAATCCTCCAATCCAGAGGAAAAAGCGTTCCACCGAAGTTCTCCACATCCCAGATATCAAGTAAAACACATCAGCTTTTGCAGCATCAGCTTTCATTCGGAAGAGATTGTAGTAGTGGTTTAAAACGGTTTCTACCAGTAACTGGAGCTCCATTTCGCTTACATGGGATTGCAATATGTTTCTCAACTCTACGTTCTTTTTTTGTTGCTCTTCAACCCAGAGACTATATTCCATTTCAAATGCAGCTATTCCTGCATATGCAGCACCAGTTAGGGACAAAATTCACGATACACACTAGCTGTTTTCAAGAAAGTCACATGACGTACGTTCAAGTAAATAGGGTCACACTCTTGTTTTACTAGCATGCAATTTACCATCTTTCTAATAGACATTGTGAAGATTTTAGCTAGACAACAGAGTGTAACATTACCTAACAAAAAAGTGGAAGTAGTCTATTATTTTACGCAAGAGATTTTGAGCAGGTCTAGCTGAGTTAACATTAAGATTCTAAAACAGTTGATAATTTAAACTACTCATGAACAGAAAATGAAAATGAGCTATTAGGCGACAAATCCAGTATCCGCGAACCTGGATTAATTGTTGAACTTAGCCCCATATTACCATTTGAACCTAAAATGTACAGTCCCTGCAATAAATTTATCACGTGATGCGAGTTAATATGATACTGTATAGAAGTTAGAAACGCGCAGGAGAGAATTTCACTGACCTGCTGTCGAGCTCTCTCAAGTTCCATTTCAAGTTGTGCTAGCTTCAAATTGCTTTTTTCGAGCTGCTGAACATAAGCCTGTTGAAAAGAGTTGGAAAAGGAATCAAGATAGGAATTCTTCAAATATCTATAACACAAGAAATATACAACTTTCACATACCTTTTTCCTCATACGGCTTTTACGTGCAGCTTCACGATTCTGTGCTAGACGCCGCTGTACCTAACTTTCAATATGAAAATATACTTAGCCTTTAACATCAGAGGTACATGTCGTTTATCTATTCGTTTTGGTTAAATCACGAATGTTTCAATACTTTCACCTAAAGCATATAAACACGGAAACGATAGATAGATAGAGATTTAAAGGTATGTTAAGCCCACCTTGTCTGAAACACTCTTTCCTGCTTGATTATCCTCAGAGCCAGAGGGTATAAGTTGGTCACTAGAAGTATATCCCGACTACAATAACCAAAAATATCAGTTCAATAACGATAGAAACTTCGATTTTATTAGCTAGAAGATGCATGTATGGTTCTTTACCTTGTCATCTGCCCTGTCATTTGCCGGTGTGACCATACACGCACCAACACTGGGCATAATGTCACCTCTAAACGTGTCTTCCCACATACTCATATGCTGGAACGGTTCGAATATGCCCATCCTTCTTGTGGGGGCAAATTGAGTTGATGTAGAACTCATGTTCATAGACTGAATCAAAAAGAAAGATCACATAACTTACACGCGAATTTTATTACTGCAGAGCAGAGAGAGTAACAGAGTTACAGCTAAGAAAATCATTTCTAAGAAACTAAAAAATGATCGGACGACAAACAAACAGGTATTTTTTCGGATTATGAGATACATGAGGCACTTCTGGAGGATACAGCAAATTCTAGCTATGAAATCACCGAACAAGTCACCTTATAACGATCATGGATGATATGATATAGACTGCAATTGAGTTTCTACCAACAACAACATATCCAATGAAATCCCACAAGTAGGGTCTGGGAAGGGTAGAGTGTATCCCGACCTTACCCCTACCTCATGGAGGTAGATAGGCTGTTTTCAAAGGACGCTCGGCTTCATAGCAGCAAATCAAAGTAGTTATGAAAAGGAAAAAAACAACAGTGAAGAAAACATAGCAACTAATAACGAAAGCAGTGCAAAACATCCAGAAAAGGAACAATAACAACAAGAAAAACAAAATAGTACGATAACCTAAACACAATAAACAACAGATGATGGTAGATATCAAAAAGCAAGAAACTACAAGAATAAGGTTAGTACTACGACAAACACCACCAAGCCTAAATCAATCAAAAAGCAAGACAACGCTGCACTACCTACTAACCAAAAGAAATGAATTGTATCAAGAAATCATGGTCTATACGTCCCCTCCGTCTAACACGAAAAACAGAATAGAGACTCCAATAAGGAAATCCATCAAACTTGATAAAGATTTAAGGAAATAAATACAACTTATCCAAGTGAAGAATCAACTGAACTTTACTAAACACTCTGTTTCAGAAATTGTTAGCTATTTCGAAATAGCTTTTTATGCTTCTCATCAAACCACAAATTAAAGGTAACCAGAGTTCATCCATATTATTTCATGTAATCAATACAAAAAACACAAAATACCCCAAAAAAATAAAAAATTAACACAAATAAATAGACTTCTAGTATATAACACACCACAACAGTTGAGTCAAAATTTTCACTAAAGGAAATTTAAAATACGAACAAGCAAACATAACATATGAATATGTCAAACTAAAGAGATTCAACGTATACTATATATACATAAAAAAAAATAACTTCATATATACAGTGTAATTTTCCAGCTTAAGGAGCTCAGATGAATTCAGCCCTGAACACACACATAAAAACATACAACTACAACTATTATATGACTCTGTCTCTCTTTGTGATATATAATTCAAGAATTGAACTTTTTAGGCAAAACATTAATACTAAAAAGAAAAAATACAAAAATAAACTGAAAAATTAAATTAAGGGGCTAACCTGTTCATAAGTACAAAGAAACTCTTCTGCAAATTGGAGTTTTTCAAGAAAATTAAAATTGAATTATGGAATTATACAAAGAAGAAGGGGAAAAAAAAAGTGGCATTTAGAGGCAGAGAAAAAAAATAAACTGGCAAAAGAAAGTTTATAGTAAATTTATAAACAAAGATTAAAGTACTATGAATGAAAAAATAAAAAAGAGACAAAGTATTAAAGAATTTGATTGCCTTTTTGAAAATGCTTGTCAATTTTTTAAAGGCTTTATATCGTTATCAAACAATATTTTTATATTATAGACATAGGCGCACACACACGGACTTGGCATATTTATAATTATTTCTAACAAACTTTAACTAACCTACCACCCTTTACGGAATTAAGAATTTAGACATCGTGAATTTTAAATTTAAAGAGTATATTTTAAATGTATATTAAGTTTGTATATACATAATTCTAGATGTATATCTAATTTTATATATACTTATATTTACACTTATATAATAATTATTTGTATTTAGGATTCAATTTCGAAATATTGTTGAATTTTATCATATTCATGATTTCATTGTTGGATCTGTCACTAAATATGACAATTAGGGGCGGTATGCAATTTTAAAGCTATGGAATCGAATCAATAAGTTTAATCAATCATATATTAAATTTTAAACCTAATTAATAATAACTCAAATGGTTATTGAGTTCAGTAATATTCTAAAAACGTAAATTTTATATTCTAAATTCACCTCTAATAACACACCATTATTTCACTGGTCCTTTCTCATGGCTCACTTGGCTTAATGTTTTCTCTTTTATTTTTTATAATTTTTTAAATGAAAAAAAAAAACATTTCCCTTTGTTGACATCTTCCTACTCTTGTCCTTTAATTCTCTTTTTTTTAAAATGTATTTATATGGTATTATTTTATTATTAATTTGTTTGAAAAACATTACATATTTATATATTTGCAAACATTTAATCGAAAACTTATCATGTTCTTCGTAATGAAGAGTTATTATAGTTACACATCTATTATGGTATGTGTATATATACACAAACTTCAAAAATCTCATTGTCTTTTACTTAAATTTCGTTTTGAGTTAAATTATATCACGTAAATTAAACGAGAAATAATATATATTATAGTAGGGTGAGAAAAGGGATTCTTATCTTGTAAGAAATTACTAAAAAACATTGAAGGATATATTAAAATGGGAAGATCCAAAACTTGTAGGAATATTATAAAGATCTTGATGACTTTTTTATATAACAATAATTTTTGTATTTGGGCAAAGTGCGTACTTAGCTTTCTATAGCAATAGATTTATTCTTCATTTATAGATTAAACTTTTTCTTATATACATATATTTCTTTAATTAGTTGAATATTATTAATTGTCTTATCACTTTAATTTTTTTAATTATTTGATGTCTCTGACACTCTTTTCATGTACATGAAAAATTATATTCTGTTTAATAGATTATCAGACTAGTTAAATTGTGTTAACCACTTGATTTAAAATTATATTATTTTCAGAGATTATATTGTACTTATTCACATACCTCTTTAAAATTTGGTGTTTGGTATCTGTATTAGGATTTACCTAATTGTGAATATATGTGTATTATAAGTAGGGGTGTTCACGGGTTGGTTTGGGTCGGTTATTGGTCAAAACCAAAACCAAATCAACTTAATCGGTTTTAAAATTATCAAAATCAAACCAAACCAAACCTAATATACATTTATCGATTTGGTTGTTATCGGTTTCGGTTCGGTTATTTGGTTATTAACCATATACATAAAATTAAAACAAATAATTCATTCAAAACGTGAAAAAAAGTGACAATAATCCATTCAAAACGAAAAATAGTTAGAATGACTGACATTACGAAACTTTCGATCATTGAATTTACTATGAATAAAGCTTCAAAGTTCACTACTTTCGTCCTAGAAGGAAGAGACATTGACATTTTCAATCCCACAAAGAATTGTCATAGACATTCATATACATGAAACCAATAAGATAAATGTTCTTACCTTGGTCATTTTTACTTTCATAAATAAATTATAAATAAAATTTTGATGAATACATATATAAGATTTTTAAAATTGTTTATAAAATAGTATATTATGTATGTATAATAATAAAATTTATGAATATTATTTATCGGTTTGGTTCGGTTATTTCTTTGATTTTTTTCAAACAAAACCATAACCAAACCAAATACTATCGGTTTTTAAAAAATCTAAAACCATACCAAACCAAATACTATCAATTTTTTAAAAATCTAAAACCAAACCAAACCAAACCCTAAATAAAATCGGTTCATTTAATCAGTTTGGTTCGATTTTTTGATTTGAATCGGTTTTTATCCAAACCGTGAACACCCCTAATTATAAGGCTCATTTCTATGAACGATACTTTCAATAAAAAAGAATCATTTAATTTCCAAACGTTTCAGCTAACAAAATATTTTGATAATAGTTGTTGATTCATTGTTAGATTTAATTTGCTTTTTAGCGATAAAATTTGTCCATCGCTGAGTTCATTTTTTAATAGTGAATATTATTATTTTTTATGTAGCACTTATTTTTATATTCATAAAATTGTACTGTAGTTGGTTATGATTTACCCACATACCTAATATTGCAAAAATCGTTTACTTATCCAGTAAAATAGTAAAGAAACCACTCGAAAGACGGCTTATATAAGGTGGTGATGAGGTGTTCCAACATATATAAAAATTATAATGGTATAACAGCTTCTGGCACCAACTAAAAAATATCTATTAAAAAATTAAACTTATATGCACTTACAATTTTTTATATTTGGAGAATAATTTTATCTGTAATAATAAATTAAATAAAATAAAATAACTAGTCTCGGCTAATTATTTATGATGGGGTGGTAAGTAGTCCTTCATCTTTTAACCAAAAGTCTTATGTTTGCATCCCCTAATATGAAGTCGTCTTTGTTAGGAGGTATTTTTCACTCAATGTGGGACTCTCTGGCGCAAATTCAAATTTAATCGGGCTCCAATATGAATATCGAACACCATATGAAAAAAAAAAAAAAAAAGTGAACTGATAGTATAAAATCTTTTACACTATTAATTAGTGTGAAGTTAATTTCAAAAAAATTGTCAAATAATTAAAAAATGGAAACTTAGGATGTGTTGGTATGGAGGAAAACATTATGGAAAATATTTTTGAATTTTGATTGGTCAAAATGTTTTAAAAAATATTTTCTCTAGGAAAACAAGGTCTTTAAGAATGAGAAAAATGATTCTTTTTAGCGGAAATAGATTAAAACAAGTTCTATAAATGACATTTCACATTAATTATATCCTCCCGACCCTCAAGCACACCTCACCTTCATCCAGCCGTCGTAGCCCCAATTCCCACCACTCCACACCCCTACCTCCACCACCCATATTTGGTATTTGTCTATATATAATGCTTTTAAAATAATATTCTTTTTTACTTACCAAACAAAAAAAAAAAAATTTCTTTTTTTAATGTATTTTTATGAAAAAATAACTTTAATGAAGGAGTAACTTTTTAGAATAATCCCACTTGTATAATTTATAAAGTTATATCGACCGAAGCTTGACAACGATTAGGAGACAAAAAAGAAAGGCAATTTGATGAAAAAAAGAAATTAAAGTTGGACTTGACACAACGTGAAATCAACTTCAATGTCTTCCATTAAAAAAAATTTCTCTAAAAATCAGGTGATATTTGGTCCAGTTTGATCTTTTTTACTAAACTTAGTGATGATATAAAGAATTCCATATTCGTGAATGAAGAGAACTTTTTAAATACGATTTGATCAACTTTCGATATGAATTAACTTTTTAGGTGAAATTAGCCTTAAAGTTTATTTAATATGATATCAGAGTCAGATTTTCGGTATTGACCCTCCACTAGGTTGTTCACACCCTATTATAGATCAGATGACTTTTTGAGTCTTTCAAGGATGATTATAATAATTATCAATCTTGATTCAACTAATAATTTGCTCCTATCATAAATACACATAACTTTTTACTCCAATATATTCACAAACAGTTTTTTTTGTTGGACTAGATTCAAATTAAATACCTTTCATTTGATAGTGTCCGAACATCGTGTGAAGGCGGTGATGAATGAAGATTCCCACATGCGTGAGTGAGGTAGGAGTGTACATAATCGGATTGGTTCAGGTTTTTTAAATATCAAATCAAACTATTTGTGTAATTAAAATTTTTAAATTAAACCAAACTAATAAAACTCGGGTTTTTTTTGGGTTTTTCAACCTCGGGTTGATTCAGTTTTTTCAAATACCAAATCAAACCATTATGTCAAATTTTTAAATCAAACCAAACTAATAAACCTAGAATTTTTTCAGGTTTTTGAATTTTTTCGGTAAAGTATGCATACAAATATATAATTAACTTGTGCTCCAAATATTTCTTTAGTCCAACCAAAATACAACTATCTAAGGTGTTTCTTAAGAAAATAACACAAAATATGAGATGAGTGATGACACTAAAATATGCAATAAATGTAATAAAAATAATAATGAAATCATCATATAAAATAAATATTGCAAAGTCATAACAAAAATGATCATAATTTAAAAGTACTAAATCATGCTAAAATAAGTCTAATAAGTATTAGTTACATGATTAAATATTAAAGAAAAATAAAAATTAGATTATGTATTTTAAATGTCTAAACCAATGTAAAACTAAAGAACAAATATTCAACATTATTGTCATTCTTAGTGTTGAATTAATTTATTTTATTAGCATAGTATTGATTTGATTTCGAATTGAGCTTTATTAGAGTTACTAATATCTATGGACTATAACCATTATTGGACCATTCAAAATTCTAAGTATCAAAAAACTTTTAAAAATATGTTAAAAGATAAAAATTATGAAAACGTATAAGTAATATTTAGAAATTATATCAAAGTAAAATACTTTTACGTATAAAATAAATTTTAACAATTATATATATAATGTCGGGTTGGTTTGGTCTTGGGTTGACTGTTTTAGTTAAAACCAAACCAATCCAAGTATAGTCAGGTTTTTTTTTCCAATACCAAACCAAGTCAAACCAAACCGTTAGTCGGGTTTTTTTTCTAAGTTGACTCGATTTACGATTTGATTCGATTTTGTACAAAGGTATGAGGAGGGAGGGGGATTCGAACTTCCTCAATATGACTTGAAAAAAATATCTCCAGTGAATTAAGTTTTGAAGTTGAGTTAAATCCGAGTTTCCTTTTTCAATTGGCTTCAACAACATCTCATCAAATGTTTACTTTTAATCTAATCTTTGTTTAATTTATTATTGCTGCAAGGTTCCAACATGTTGAGTGCTTGTCTCCTCTATTTTTTCACAATTTGTCTGCCTTACCTATAAAATCTTTAATTAACACAAAACTCCTCTTTAATTTTTGAAAGTTTGATTTATTAAATAGTATAACTTTATTTTTCACTTTCACTTTTTATTTCTAGTGAATTTGATTTCACTCCAAATTACTTTAGACTAACAAGATGTATAGACTTGTTGTATGATAGTGTACTCGATATATAATATAACCTCACTTTTCTATTTTATCCTTTTTTTTTTGTAAATTTATTTTAACTTGATTGGGCAACAGAGTAAAAGAACTAAAAGTCCAAAACAAAAGAATCCATATTTCTAAGAAGATTTTTACTTCAAAGTGTAAAAACTTTTATAGAGTATTATTTTATAAAAATTAATTAAACTTTTTTCTATAAATAGAAAAAGTAAAGAAAAGGAGGCAAAATACAAATTACTCTCAGCTTCTTTCTATCATTTTCCCATGGACCAAACCTTTTTTCTACTCAATTTATTTGGCAGAAAATAAAGAAAACTTAGCCAACTTGGCTAGCTGTGTTTCCATTAAATGAAGTAATTCTTATTAAACCCAATGCACACCAAAAAAAATAAAATCAAAATAAACTTATAAAATAATCAAACTAGTTTACAAATATTTTTTGGTTTATATTTATATATATAAGTCGTACAAAACCAAAAGTAGCTGAATTATTCACCATAAATCAAACCAAATCAGAAAAAAATTCGACACTTCATTATATTTTTTTAAAAAGTACTACTTATTATTAGTTTTAACACTTCTATTTAAATACATAACTATTTTTTTGGCCTACGTGGCACTATCTTCTGGGTCCAGTGCGTGTTGACAATTTTTTCAAGTTATCTGGTTGATAGTGCCACGTAGACAGAAAGGGGTAGAAAATTATTTATAAAATAAGTTGGGGGGGAAGGGTAATAGGACCTTAGTATAGTATAAGTGTGTCTCTGGGATTCGGGCATATATTAGGGATACTTATGCGTTTTCCCTATTTATCAACTATTTCTAATCAATCCAAACGAACTCTGAAATTCCCTTTTACCTCATTTTTTATATGTCATGCTATTACTATTTGAGAAGTTGAAAGTTCTTTTTGAGGTATAGAGAATAATAAACTTTCCCTTGCTTAGGGAAATCCCAAAAAAAAAGGAATTATATGTTTATTTTATTGAAGCGTGTGATCATTTTATCTAAAAATTTAAGTTGTTAGAAAAAGTACAATACGCCCTTTCACATATGAATTTGATTATTTTTCATCAGTCAAGTACGTGGAAGATCTTATGACGAACTAGTATTATAACCCAAAATTAGTGTATGTCAATATATGTAGCTTCTAGTTCCCTATTATTCCAAATGTCTAGCTAGTTAGAATTAAAATAGACCATAACAGATATGTACAATTGTGCATTTATTTTGTCATTTCTTTATTACAATGTGTTGTGACAATTGTGGGGGCAAGAACCGATTCTTTTCAGACCATTTTATTGGTTTTATAAATGGACAATGTTTGCTTATTCTTCTGATGTAGTTAGCATGCAGACAACAGCTAGGCCAGCCAGCTTAGAATTAGGGGTTTGGAGTCCGCATTAAAGCCTGATTAAATTTGAATCACATACTGTAGGCTCATTAAGAGTAGCGTTCCCAACATAAATTTCTTTATATCCAGGACTTGAACCTGAGACCTCTGGTCAAGAATAAAGTAGTCCTATCGATCACCACACCACAACTCCACAACCCATGTTGGTTACAGTAGATATTGAATCTTCTTTGGTCTCATGGGGTGTCAAGCGGCACCCCTTCGTTGGAAAATTACATTGTATATATAGGTCAAAATTTAATTTAATAAATATATGTATACAAGTGTTGATACCTCTTAACACAAGTTGAAGATTTAATATAGTGGTTATTGAACTGCAAAAATTGCTTGAGATCGTGTGTTCTATTCCAGAGAGCAATCAGTCAAAATTGAGAGTTTAGACTATATGTCCCATCTCCTTGGACTAGCTAATAGGAAAATAAAGTGTTAGTAAAAATACATTAATTCCTTTGAAAAGTATATGTTAAGAATCTTGTATAGGAAAAACCTTTAAATTTTGCAATTGCAAGTAGGCATATATAATTGCCACACCATGATTAGTGTGACACAAATTAAATATTGGCCCATCCGTTGGGGATATCGCCCTTGCATGGAGCATGAGAAAGACGGATGCTAATTGATTTTATTTGAGTTTGATATACATTTTTAAAAACTGATAATATTTGATTTGATTTAATTTTATTTGAAAAAATTGATAAATTACATACATATTTGTTTCATGATTTTATATAATTATATAAATAATATAATCTTACTTTTTATAAACATTCTGAAATATCTTATATATATGGTTTCGTCAAAATCTATTTATAATTTAAGAGGGAGTTCGATGGGTTCAACTTGAGGGCATATTGATTCAGTTGTTGGCTCTTTCGATTTTGATTTTATTCAATCAAGACTCAACTAGAAAGAAAATTTACATTATGATGGGTAATGATGTTGGCATGTGTCTGTTTTCTAACTAATTTGTTTTTTTTCCTTATATGATTAATAACTTTAAAGTACATTAATCAATCTAACACTAATAATTTTCAAAGATGAACCTATCAAAATCTGAAAACAATAATTGTTTGAAAAGGATGACTTTAGATTTAATTAGAATCTTATTTTACGTACACGAAGGACTTTGCAAATGTTGCAACTAGGCATTGCCACGCCAATATTGGCCCCTCCATGATTGTTTGAAAAGGATAACTTTAGATTGAATAAAAGTAGCATATATCTCTTGAAACCCTTTTATAGAATTTCAATAATTTCTCCCGTTTCTCAAAAGTCCATATGAACCTAATAAGCAAGTGAATAATTTGAAATTCGAGTTATTTCATGGAATAACATTCATATATATTGAACTTATAATGATATCTTGTAATTCAAAAGTCTCTCTATGGCTGAAGAATGGGTGTGTTCTTGGGCCATTATAGAAACATAAGTAGGATTGACGATGGATGAAACTTTACGACAATTTTTTCGTAGATTATAACATACATAAATATTCTGAACCGTGCAATAAGGTCACCCATAACATGGCTCTCCCACTTGAGTTATCTTAGCCCCAAATTAACCATGCTATCCAATAATACAAGAAAAATGACAGCGTAAAATAACAACTACTAGTATATATGAAAAATTGGTCGTTTTTAAAAGCCTTTGCCGATAATCAAAGCGTATCGTTCCTCCTATCTGAAAGGGATTCCGAAGCGAGCGAGTTCCCTATTCCGTATCTCGGCCATCTTATCTGCAAGGCAATCACTTTATTAATATATATATATATATAATATTAGATTTTAAACCTATAAATCTGAAAGTATAATGAAGTCTAGATTTATTTATTTTTAAAAAAAATTAAAACTCATCAATCTAAAATCATTTTCCTTTTCCCTTCATCTTCATCTCCCTTTAATTTTTTTGTCATTTTCCTCTCAATTTAAAAAGGCAAAGCATTCAAATTATTGTGAATACCTCATCGCCAACTTTTCATCAACCCATTATTTTTGCATGGGCACCGACTCTTTTCCATACAAAATAAAAATAAAAATCCAAAGCATAAAAATAGTGGACGGAAGGATATTTTTAGCAAAATAAATGAATGAAGAATATATTTTAGATATTTTCCGCTAGTTCAGAAATATTTTTGATCGTTTTTTCTAAATATTGTTCATCACTATTTTTTCAATATTTGAATGAACATATAGGGAATTAACTATTTTAAGTCTCTTAGTTGAATACAACCCATAATTGGAAACGTGAATTTGATATAAAAAACCTAAAGAAGAGCTCTCGTAAAAATAAAATAAAAATATTGGGGAGAAATTATTATTCAACTAAATACCCGTCTAAGTGTAAGACCATATCATCTAAAAGATCACGATAAAGATTCAAATTCGAAAATTTTAGTTTAATACCATGTTGAGTGTGACCATGGCATTTCAAAATGTAACAGTTTAAACTTTTAAATGAGATGATCACACACTTCAATATGATATCAAAGTCAAATCCACATTTATTCTTGGTTTATCTAAATGTGTCCACTCCCTCGTTTTATATTTTCCACGCTCTAATAATTAATTAACTAGGTGTGAGAAAATCAGTTTTTTCTCCTTATATATGATCTTTGATTAATTAATTCTTACCTCATGACTTAGTTTTCGAAGTTGAGTTAAATCTGAGGTCCATTTCCTATATATTTTTTATTTATTTTTTTAAAGTTTTTTTACAATAAATAATTTTTAGAATTTTAAAGCAAACGCGTTAACCCTTTTAATAGTTGGATAATGACAAGTTCTTTTTAGCTTTGATATGGGCTTTGAGAAGACTACACCATGATTGATTTATTGACCACACAATCAAATATTTGAACATTATTTCCTTTTCCCTTTGTGATTGAGAGAGGTGGCTCTTCCTATTCGAGAAAGTCACTTAAACATTTATCCTAATTAATTAATTATTAGAATTTAGAGTTAAACACCTAATTATCCAAGCTTTTAGAAGACAATTAACTAATGAAAACACTTATGAAATATTGTTTTTTTCTTCCATGTTCCAAAAAGTTAAGATAAGGATCCCACCTCAATCAGAACAAAATTTGCTCAAAATTTTTATAAATAGACTACCTATAGTGATACTAGAATCCTTGTATACCTACTTGGCACTATTAATTAAGATTATGTGTGACATAAAAAAATATACTATATATTTCCATAGGGAAGACGCAAATTCAATAGCTTTTGATCAAATCCTATTATATATATTAGTAGTTGTGAACGATCGATTATTATTATAGTAATGACTTGAAGTTGATCATGATAATTACTTCATATCCTAGATATATCTCGGTATATAATATAACATAATATGTCAGTAATGTTACATACGAATATATTTTGAACATATTATATAAAAATAATAAAAAGTATATTAATTGGTAGGCATCGTCTCAATACATTAAGCTTACTTTATGCGCGGAGACCAAGGAATATTGGACCTATGAAACACGAAAACTATCGAGAAAGCACTAGCAATTAGCAAACCCTAGTCAAAAGCATATTATACGTGTTGCATGATATTGCAGAAGTGATGCAAACACATTATACATCATGATATAGAAAACAATATATACAATACATATACTAGTATATCCTAGGCCTAATTATAAATAAATCAATTATCTTGTGATCTTTTATTTTCAGCCTATTTTTTTTTTCCAAAAGGAGCTTGTGTAAAGTTTCTGCATCAGATTAGCAATAACATATTAAAACAACAACAATATATATACGACAAATTATATATACAATTGTTAAAAGATATGAGGTGGGATCAATCTGGGCTGTGGTGAGACTATTTCACCCTTAACCAAAGATCTTGGATTTGAGTCTTGGGTATGGAGAAAATCTTGTAGAGAGCGTCACCCCTGAATAAATTCTGCAGTGAGTGATTTAAATTTAATCGAGTTCTAAAATGGATGCCAAACATTAGATGAGAAACCAAAAAGAAAGATATAAGGTGGTGGTTGTATGGGGTGTGGAGGGTGTGGGGGGGGGGGGGGGGGAGAAGCAAAGAAGGAATGCCAAGTTGTCATGTCTTAATAAAATACTCAATTGCCTACCA
>JAJOOR010006886.1:0-29124 GCA_036250505.1 Solanum acaule | reverse complement strand
TATCCCGGAACATAGATTACGAAGAAGCTAACAGACCTGTTAGCCCTCCCTTACATCTTGCAGCAGGATTAGGAATTGGGGTTAATCTAGTTGGTGGCAGCTCTCCTGTTGATTATACTGCAGCTGTATCTGATATGGACGGAAATGCTGAGGAGGAGTACATGAGAATGATCAAAGAAAATCCTCATAACCCCGTGCTTTTAAGAAACTATGCTCAGTTTCTTAGTCAGGTGAATGTTTCTTATCTTCTGCACTAAATGTTCTTTATTAACATGTATATCATCCATCATATGCTTACAACAACGCTCATTTCATTTCCATGTATCATCTTGATTTAGAAATGTGTCAGAGATGTCACAAGCTCTCTCCATTATATTCTTTTTAGGATTTCAACTCTTTTGTTAAATGTACAAAATAACTGCCGCTCAGCCTAACTCAATACAAGTGGGATGGAGAAATATAAATGCATGCTCAAATATGAAATTTTCTTGAACATTATGTCATTCCTTTCACAAGATCTTTACAATAGCTACAACAGTTTATGGTTTACTTATCAGAACGTAACCAAAAACAAGAAAAGTTATCTCCCTTCATTGGTGCTTACATATAATAATATCGACTGGTCTTGCTACTTCTGACATTTCTCATGTTTGCTGTTGGACTGGCAGTCTAAGGGAGACTTACTAGGTGCTGAAGAATATTACTCACGCGCAATACTAGCAGATCCTACTGATGGAGAAACTATCTCACAGTATGCCATGTTGATATGGCAACTTCATCGGGATAAAGATAAAGCCTCAACCTACTTTAAGAGGGCAGTTCAAGCTTCTCCAGAAGACGGGTAATATTGAATTGAAGCCCCTCACTTTTTTATTCGCAACATTTAGAATTAAAAGTAATAGCGGTAAGTTAATAACCTAAGCACATTTCCTACTTGGTCAGTTACTAAGACGATTTTACAGATTTATGTGATTTGTGAAGGAAATCTGCTACTATTTGATAGCATTGAAAAGATACTAATATAAGGTTGTTGGTAACTTAGTATTTTGCGAAATGTCTTCAAGGAAAAATATGAAGAACTTTGGTATTATTTCAAATCATTTATGCGTTGCGTTTTAAGTTAAAAATTGTCTGATTGCTGCTTGCACATCAAGTTCATTGTTCTCATTGTCTGAGACTCAGAGTTACTAGCTTGCTTTTTTGCTTTTCAGCGACGTGCTTGCTGCATATGCTAGATTTCTCTGGCAAACAGAGGAAGATGAAGACGGAGAAGAAGATGAAACATTAGGCGATCACAACGGTGCACCACCTTTGCAAGGAGTCATGGCTGCAAATGCCTAAATCCTAATGTCAAATGAATTCACAATCTAGCTTCCAATTCTTAATTTTAGTTTCTCAAGCTTTTCGCGTTATCTAAAGACTTGGAGCTTTCTCTTGTTGTGGAGGATCAAGCATTCTGGGAAATTTTTTAAATGGTAAATGTTGTTTAGTGAGCAATAAAATGTGAACAATAATGTTAAATTGACCTTGTACAATGTTCTTTATGGGAATAATATGAAGAAGTTGAATAAAAATTTAAATGGAGACTCCACATTGTAATAATATACTGTTAGTTCCTCTACTTTAGTTTACAGATCTACGACCTTCGAAAATTACAACACAATTCCTCTATGGTTTGACATGCTGTTTTATGTCTTAATAATGAGTCTCAGTGGGGCTAGACAAAGGCGTGATCTAATGATCAATGAAGTTGAATCGAGAAACATGATTTATCTAGTTAGAATATTAGAAGATGCATAAAAGTTATTATGAACTGGACATTTCGCAAATTGTTTTTTCTACTTGCACTAGACATTTTTAAGAGACTTGTTATCCACAGGATACTTGAGAAGTCATTTTTAAGAGACTTGTTATCCACAGGATACCTGCTATCTCCCACAAGCACAAGTATCGTATAATTCTGTCCACCAAGGACTTCCAATGCTTCTCAAGGGCCAATGCAAATGATATCTTTGAACGCTATAATAAATCTGTTTCCCAAAATGCTCCAACAGTAGCACATGTACTCATTTCCTTGCAAAGATAAGTTGAAGAAAATTTCAAACCACACCACACCAGCATAAAGACAGACCCGCACCGCCTCGCCCCAATTGACATTCCCTATTTATAGTTTGTGCCAATACTGGAGAGGTTCATGCTGGAGAGAGCATGTATGCAGAACAATCAGTTAAAAAGGAAAAGATCATATGAGAAACTTGCGCAAAATATCAACTAGCAGGCCAAAACTGCATTAATAATCCTTTTCAGTAAAAGTCTATTCATGTACGGAAAAAGCAACACTTGCTATTTCTGCCAAAAAATTATATGAATTTGGGATGCTTTCTTCCACAAATCTAAATTTTGATGCTTCTCAAAGTATACTAATGTTTTGGAGAACTATGAAGACAAAAAAGCTGTTGGCAACATGGCTTGTACTGAAGGTATTGTCTGTCCTTCATGAATTCAACATCAGCTTATTCCCATGAGTACTGCTCATTTCTCAAGCTTTGCTGATTGCTAGGGTAAGCTCTTTCTTGCCGAGGAGCTTGTCTATAGTAACCATTTCCCCTTGATCTGCCATAGTCACGGTCACCTCCGTCTTGACCACCTCTCCCAAAACCACGGCCACCATAGCGCCCCCTTCCATCCATGGAGTAGCTAGCTCTGCCTCTACCCCTTCCTCCTGTGACCACATTTTAAAGACAAACAAAATGAATCTTAATATTTTTAGGATGCAGAGCAAAAAAAATAAATTTCAGGACTTCAAAAATTAAGTTAAGAAATGTATGAAGCAGTAAGCTTTCAGACAAGGAACAGGCTTAGCAAACTGATACCTAAACACAGTTCTATTTTGGCTATTACAAGCACACAGAAGTCAAATAATAAGCCTTATTTACCTGAAGTATTAAAGAAGGCCACTTGTTATTTACTACTAAATTCCAATGATACCAGCATAATGATTTGTTTTGAGACTAATACCATGGTCAAGATGTGGGAGCCAAATATTTACATCAGTTGCAGCCTCACAAGAATGCAAGACAACTGGTGTAATTATAGTCCCCACTGATTATTCGCTACTTCCTGCTTTTCATTATTCATCTTGAAAATAAGTATTGCAAGTAGATCCAACAAAGTACTCCCTCTGTCCCAATTTGTATCGACTTACTTATCTTTATAGTCAGTCTCAAAAAGAATAAACACATTTTTATATTTAGTAACAATTTGGTTTTTAGTCACACAAATATATAACTTATTTTAAACCACGAGTTTGAAGAGTCTTTTTTTCTTAAACTTCAAGCCAAGTCAAACTAACTCACATAAATTGGAACGGAGGGAGTAGTAATGTTCACTGTTCATTTTATACTGAACTTTTTTTTATGATAACACAGCTCTCTCCAGAGTTAAAACTTTCCTCCGAGAATTTTTTTTTTATGAGGACGGGTTGGTTGATCCACTTATCTTTTACATCCCGTATCTTCCACCAAGTAGGAATCTCAAGTCAATGACATAACACTTGACAAAACAAAAGTAGAAAAGGTGTCCAGCCTGCCTTCGTGTCATGTCATTGACCTTGATTCCTACTTGGTGGAAGATAAGATATGTAAATTGCTAAAGATGTGCCTAGTGATCATCTAGTAGAAAAATATAATGCTTAGAAGATCTTAGAAAGAAACAAGAAAGAATTTAGCTTGAAGATGTGCTTGTTTCTGTGAATGAGAAATGCAATAGCTTATTTATTGACCTACAATTGAGAAGATAAAGCCACTTACTTCCTCGAATTAAGTTGTTTCTGTTCGGTCTCCTCCCTTCAATGTACAACTGGTGTCCACCAATCTGAACAGTAGATGCCTACAACAAGATTACATAGATTTCAGTACCTACTCTGAATGTAAATGCAGTAATTAGTCTTAGCTGAAGGTATCAATAACAATTCAAAGAAGGCGAGATAAATAGATCGAAAAAGAACATATTCACAACTCCCACATTACTTTACATGGAATACTTCGAATTTGTGCCAGTTTATTACTTCATTTGACCTCATACATAAAATATAGCATCATTCTCAATTACTCAAATAACAAACCTCAATTGCATTGAAACTTTAACACAAAAAGTACAATTAAAGATGGCTCAAAATTTTGAAATGTCAGTTCAAACCTCAATTGCATTCTGAACCCCAGTTACATCTTCAAATTCAACAAATGCATAGCATACATCAATGTCCTGCATCACATCAAATTCCAGATGAACTTAATATTGACCTAATCTAGATTCAAGAGTATAGGGCAAAAGAAAGATGATATAACAAACCTTTCGCGTTCTAATGGCAACAGCATCAGGCTTTAATTTACCAAACTTTTTAAATTCCTCCTCAATTTCATAAGCAGCCATTGTGGTAGGCACATTTTTGACATATACAGACTTAACTTCAACTGCAAAAAGTTCAAAAAGGAAAATCATGAAAGCATATCACTCAAATGAGGTCCCTTTAAAAAAAAATACACATCCCTGAGAAGACAGGATGAGTACATTATGCCAAAGTACGAGAAACTTACCTTCATCTTCAACAGCTGAAGCCTCATCTATTGCCTCAGTATACCTCTCAATAGTATTAGTCGAATGAACTGACGGCAGAGCAGGAGGCTCTGGTACATGTTGCCACTCTGAAGGAGGAGGTGTAGGTTTGTTGAGAGAAGACTGGGCCAGTTGTCCTTGTGCAGAATTCCCTTTAGTAACTTGTAGCTTCCAAATTAGAATCAACCAAATAAAATTAGTTGATCACAAAAGCGTACTCAAGACAATATGAGAATGTAACGATAAGAAGAAGGTAAAGGTAAAGGTCATGGCATACAATAGAAGCATAAGTATGCTTTTGGGGCTCTGCAACAGGTTCCTCAACAGGGCAGGATAAATGGTCTTGTACTGCATTAATTGTATTCTGAAGTGGGCCGTTTGACTGCACCGCAAAATTATCTTCAAGGATATTCTCGGCTTCGGGGACATGCTGAAGCCGTTCCTCCGGAAAACTATAGTTATTGACAGGTCCGTTATCTTCAATTTTAGGAGCATCAGCGAACTCCCTTGCTTGGATTTCTCCACCAAACATGTAGTTGGGCACTGCAGAAACCATCATTAATACTTTACATATGCACATTCTCTTGTCTCATAATATTGCAGCATTAGCATGCAGAATTACAGAGAAAATGTATCCCAAGTTTTCTTTCAGAAGAATTGACATTCAAGTACATAATTTCTTCTCACCAATTTATAGCACATCACTTAAACTTCTTCTCACCAGAAAAAAAAAAGTATGAACATAGGGAAAATAGTGAGCTTCAGCACTTGAAGCTACTAGAAATATTCTCCCTACATTACCCCTACCTGTGTGGGGTAGATCCTCCAAGAAAAAGGTAAGAAAGGAGAATGCCTTAACCATTACAGCAATGGTTTTTTTTTTAAAAAAAAAACAGAGTAATATTTTTTTTAGGATAGTAAATCTTAAAAAAACAGAGTAATATGAAACAAAAAGAAGTAAGAGACTCCCCCCCAACCAAAAAAATAAAAAAATCAGATCTTATCTTAGGATGAAAACCTTTAAGATTGAACTCATACCTTGCTCCTGAAGTGCATTGGAAGCATTCAGCTTGGAATCAAGGTTAGTATGTGCTAGATAGGCTAATGGTTGCTGAAGAATTTGCTCCTCATCAACATAGTGAAAGATATCATTGAGGACAAAGTATCCTTTTTCCTGGGGTGCAAGGAAAAATGATTGTACAAACTTCCTACTCCTGTTGATACCTTTCACATTGACAGAACCTGAAACCATCACAAGGACACCACCATTCCATGATTCCAAGGAATGGAGCGTTTTTATCTCTATTCCAGTGTACTGGAGTGACATGATCAGGGTGTGGATTTGCTGCAGAACACAGAAAGAGCAATAAAAGAAAAGTAGTAGAATGATTAATATTGGGGGCTAAAGGAGCAATACACATCATGAACCATGATTATTAGTTAGTTGAGCATAACAGAAGTTTTATTATATTGGAATAGAACTACTATAGAAGTTGTTCAGAGATAAAATCTCCCTCTTTTGTGACTTAGAAATCTTTTTCTTTTATTAGTATATTAAAGCATGCAAGTATCAACTCACAGGTAGTTATGATTTTTTTTAGATAAAGTAACCCACTGGTAGTTATGATACTAAAAAGGAACTCGCGACAGCAGCAAAATAAGAAGCTCCTCTGATGGAAGTGCATGCCTTGGGGAACTTGACACTCTTTCAGATTTCAATTTCTAGCGGACAGAGAAAAAACATTAATGCAGCTGACTGGGGAGACAGAGAACTTGATGGACAAGCTTAAATTTTGTTTTTCAGAAAAAATAGCTTTTAACCTAAAAATCTAGAGCATGGATGTTAAGGCAGCACCATGATATTTTTCCATATTAGGTGCTCTGTTTTGGAACAGGACTACATCATAGAAAAACTCAAAACTAATCTAGAACGTATGGACATC
Organism: Solanum acaule; assembly: GCA_036250505.1. Taxonomy (NCBI): domain Eukaryota; kingdom Viridiplantae; phylum Streptophyta; class Magnoliopsida; order Solanales; family Solanaceae; genus Solanum; species Solanum acaule. The sequence goes on along the minus strand of JAJOOR010006886.1, from coordinate 22,567 downwards.
ATATAGATGACATGACTGTAGACATGAGGTTCCAGTTAAGGACATGCATCTAGCAAGAGCAACCAATCATTGGTTAGCTAATTATAACCACTTAATTTAGAGATAACTTCAAAGAAGGTTTTGCTCATAAGGAAGTTAGACAAGGAACTTAAGATAAAATACCAGCATTCCTGAAGCAGTCTCTCTGGTGCTGGAATCAATTCGAAGCACGGTACTAGCATCACTGTAGAACTGGTGAACAAAATCCGGTTGGGTCTGTAACATCTGATAATACTGGCCCACAAAGTATGTTCCCACCTGAACAACCATTACCCAAAATCGCAGAAAGATGAAATTCAAATCCCAGACATTAAAAATCAATCAATCAATCAACACTTCAATCCTAAACTAGTTGGGATCGGCAATATGAGTTCTTTATAAATCCCCCTCTATTTAGACTCATTTCATTGTAACACTGATAAGTAATTTGACTTCTAAAGAAAAAGAAGGGTTCTATACGGAATAAAGGATCTCTAAATCTCACACTTATCCTTACCTAATCTAATGTAAGTGAAGTGATAACAACTAACCTAAATAGGTTAGTCCTAATTACTCCATAACTAAATGTTTTTTGGATCATTTATCCTTAACTAGCTGGTAGTGTCTATATATATCGTTTGTTTCTATTGTGCTATATGCTTAATGAAGTTTGCATTGATTACTAGATTCAGAAGCTCTTTTATCAGAAAACCTGTCCCCATTTAGGACATTTAATCACTACACCATCACAACGACATACATATGCAGATATAGGGAAATAAACACAAAAAAAAAACTTCCTCTAGTAGTTCCTATATCTCTTAAAACTGAATAGACATGCATATCCATAAAGAATTTTTCTTGAAACAGGTAACATCATATACATAAAAAGTTCATCTTTATCCTACAGAACTATTTTATGGAACAAAAGATTTCAGCTTTACACTAAATTTTTTTTACATTTCCAAGTCACTTAATACCCAATTCGACACGGTAAGGTAACTAGCAAAACAGGGTAAATGACCATGGCCAGAAACCAGGTAAGGCAAAGGGGTTTCATCCAAAAACCCCTTCAGCCAAAAATCCATTCATATATATAACCACAGATATAAAAAAAAAAAGAGCATTCCTCGCTCCATTTACAAATGACTAAACAGACACGGAGGAAACAGCAAAAACACAAGTTTGCCTTCACATTTCTACTCAACTTCTCTGCAAATGACTTATACAAACAACGAATAAACGGATAAAGACTCTTTTTTATAGCAGAAGAGATACCTGAGCAGCAGTGACTGGCAAGTGAAAAGGCGTCGCCATTTCGTAAAACCCGGTGGCGGCGGCAGCAGCTTAAGCAGCGGTAGAAATTAACTCGTCAATCCAATTAGAATGAGAATCTAAAAAACCTAGATCTAACAAAAGATCTAAAATCCCCCAAAAAAACCCTAGATTTTCAGCATTCACATTTGCGCCGCAAGCAAAAAAGCAGCAACAGAGTCTTCTCCCATCACTCCACAAACAGTGAATAGCACTTAATTCGCTCGTCACTGACTCTTCAATTTCTAGAGAGAGAAAATGGAGTGACCGCTTGAGACCACTGGTTCTAGAGAGAGAAAGAGTGAGAGCTGCTGAAATTTATAGGCTTTTTTTTTCCCTCGTTAGAAATAAGGTGCTGCTGCCTGTGTTTTTGGGACGGTGGCGCTGCTTTTTTATTGGTTGAGTGAATGTCCGCTTGTTATCCACCGTTGATTTAGACCTCATGATAGGGCTTTTCTTTTTTATTTGCTTAGAATTATCTACTAGTTAGTGTGAATGTTTTTCATGGAACATGTTTGGTACGAATAAAAATGTGTTCTTGAAAAATAAGTTGTTTATAACTTATTTTTTTATATTTGGTTGGTGAGAGGAAAATATAATTGATGAATGAATTATTTTTTTAGAAAATATCTATTATTTTTTGCTAGAGAGTAGAATTTATTTTTTTAGGAAAATAGTTTCTGACCTGAAAATCAACTCGATAATTGATCTAGCACCCGACCCAAACACCTGATATGGGATCTTGACACAGGACTCGATTCGAACTGGACTCAATCTTGACCATGACCTGAATTGGTACATGATCCTAAGATCTGACCCAAGACCTAATCCCGACTTTCGAACTGGAATATGATCCTAAGACCCGACCTTGACTCCCAAACCCCAACATTCGACTTAAGATCCAACTTTTGAATCGATATTTGACCCTAGACCCGACACCTGACCATCATTCGAGACCCAACCCCGATCTCGACCCGAGATCCGACCCTAACCCAAGACCTGACCCCAACCTTGACACCCAACTCGAGACCCAACCCTAACCCTGATTTGAGACCCAACCCCTGACTTGATACCCCAACTCTAACCCCGACACCCAACCTCAATCCCAACCCTAATTTTGTAAATTTATTAGTAAGGTAAGATATGACTAATATATAGCGTGAAGTGTCCTGTGATAAATTAAAAATTGATTTTTTGTAAAGTAAATAGAGGGTGAGGTAGGGAAGGAAGGGAGGAGATAAGACGATTAGTGATCGTAGTTTTGTTGAATCACAATGATCATATACATTTATTAACAAGAAATTATTAGCACCAAGCAAGATGTGACTACAATTTATAGGGGTGATATACAAACGACTTAAATGAAGTGATGATATATGAGTTAAAATTTAATTTTTGAAAGTATTTAAGGTGTAAGGTGAGTTGGGAATTGATTGTAGTTAGGGGTGTGCAAAAATTGAACTGACCAATAAATCGAATCGAAAAAATGTTATTGGGTTATTGAGTTTTTAATGGGTTCATAAAAAAAAGTTATTGGGTTATTGGTTCGATATCGGTTTTTACTATTGGGTTATTGGGTAAACCGATAACCCAATAAGACGGTAATAATTTACTACTTTACCCTTCCTAAATATTAGATATTAGTAATTTAATATATAACTAGACACTATAATTACATGAAATTATTATTACTCTACCCACTTTAGACTAGGCTCGCTTTACTAGTCTTTACTGTTTACTCAAAACTTAAAAACTAAAGTAAGGGTTCACAATTGTAGCTATTTGATTTTAGTTTTAGTTTAAGTCTTGTTGGACTATTTGATTTTAATTTTTGTTTGTAATTGTAGGTTGTAGCTTTTGGAAGTTTGTAAAGGTCTGTAACTTGATTAACATCATAAGAAATTCCACACTATGTTTTGGCGTTGACATGTAATTATAACCTTCATACTATATTATCTTTCTTGTTTCACTATATCAAAGCATTTAGAGAAGTGAGAAGTCATCTAATATTTTATGGACATTTTCTTATTGGATAAACCAAAAACCGAACCGATAACGACCAAAAATCGATAAACCGAAAACCGATAAAAAAATATCTTATTGGTTTGTTATTGGGTTAACATATTTAAAAACCAAAAACCGCTGAACCAAACCGATAATACATAAAATCGAACCGAACCGACCAATACACACCCTAATTGTAGTTCTTTGAAATCGCATCAATCATATACATTTATTAATAAGAAAATATTAGAAGTAAAATATAGTACCGTGAAGCAAGAAATTACTTAAATAAAGTGGTGGTGACTGACTTTTTAAAAAAATAAATAAATACATACATAGCAGAGCAGGGAAATAAGAAGACAAGTAGGGATGACAATAAGACGGAGCGGGGCGAGTTTCAGTATTTGCGGTACAGTGCGAATTAGAGCTTTTGCGGAGCGGGGCGGGTACGCGGGTTGAATATTTCTTTTTTTGGCGTGTGCCTTGAAATTGAAATCTTTCCAGCTAAAGTTTGTCAATACTCAAGAGCCTTGAAATTGAAATTCCTAGCCATTATTGATAAATTTCTTTTATCTTTAACTCCAATTTTACATACCCTTTTAGGTAATCCTGCAAATTCTTGATTGTCTCTTTTCATTAATGGGGTATGTAGTTTTTCTTATTATTTGATCCCAATTTAATATTAACTGAGGATAAATCTTATAGATTCATTATATTTTACTATTTAGGTTGTGGAAAATAATACAAAATCACTTGGTTCCTTATGTATTTGAATATTATTTTTGCTATTTTCTACTTGCAATTAATCTTCTTAATATTATGCTATACGTGTCCGCGCGTTGCGCGGATAATATAAAGAATTATTAATCATATATATAATAATGACCTATTTCAATATATATCATTTCTTATTTTTTTAATCAAAAACTTTTTTTGTTATCTATTTCTTAAACGCAATATAATTAAATCTCCATGAAATTATAAATAAGAAATCACGTGAACATTTGATAACTTGTACAATATACTTGCTTTTATTTATTACTACATTATTATTATTAACTACTTAATATCATGACATTATCGACTAAATTTTGATTATACATATATTCCTCCTAAAATATTAACAACTAATTTTTCTTTAATTAAATTTGTTATTTAAAAAAAATAAAAAACACAAATCTCCTGTAATTTTTTTAACTGTCATTGTTAAAAATTAGTTTTTTGTTTTCTTTACATTACATTTACATCACCCTATTTTTAAAAATAATTATATACTTTTTAAAAATAATGAAATAGATGTCAATCAATAAAGATAAGTATTCTAATTATGATAAAAATAAGAATTCAAAATAACATAAACGTTAGCCACATGTATAATCATTTAGATTTTAAAAAATGAAAAAAAGTTAAATTAATTGTGGTAACTATATTTAAAAAGATGATGTTAAATAAAATACTTAATACTATTGTAAATCCTATTAAATTTTTTAAAAATAAGTATAAAGAACCAAAACTAAATCCTATTGTATATTTTCGTGATTTTTCTAGTGGATTATATTAGGATTTTTTTTATTTTTTTAATCTTTTAATTAATTTATTTATTTTCCATTTTCCCATTATCTTTAGTATGTAGTTTACAGGAATATCCATCTTCATTTTTATAATTTTATTTAAGACTAAATAAAGAATATTAGTTTCTAGTGTTTGTTATTTGGAGTGAAGATAAATGAATTATTGTGTTCCTATGATTTAGTAGAAGAGATTCTATACTGTTAGGAGTATTTAATTTTTAGATAGTTATTAATCAATTACTTTAATTTTCTAAATTTATCATAAACTACTGAACACATATTTAAAATTTACCTTAATAATCTTAAAAATCAATTGCAGTAACAAATGGAGATAAATTAATTAATTTATAATCATAAGAAATAAAAAAAATTCATACAATTTTCATCCATTTTAAATATTTAATTAAATGATTTCAAACTAAAAATTCAAGAACAATTGTAGCGTGAACACGTGACTATATATATATATATATATATATTATTTATTGGATTTCAAAATGAAAGTCGATGATCAAAATAAAATTATTATTTTTATTCAATAATAGAGTGACACTTTAAATATGTGTAAATAATAAATTTGGTTGATTTTTTTATGCAAGTATTTTCACCTATTTTTATAGTATTGCTGGGATTAAAATAAAATAAAATGTGCAATATATTAATATCATTTTTTTGAAACTTTTTTTAATCACACCAAGGAGCATCAAATGTTGTCAAATTTTTTTTTTTTTTTTTAACTCCATACTCAAAATGCAACAAACTTCAAAATTTAGTATCTTCACTCATATTTTGTATATTTTTTCTGATCTAATTTTCTTATACACAAAATACATTATAAATAATATATAAATATAGATAAACAAATAAAGTAGATATTTAAATGCTTATGAGACAAAAATAGATAATAAGATGTAATAAATAAACAATACATACCAAAGTACAAATTGAATTATATTTGAGAGAGAAAGTAAGTAGTTTATTCCTAATTTTTATTTTTAATATCACAACTTCAATATATTTGTGAATATTTCCTCAATCGATGTGTTTTATCATCTTCATATGAGATTTAAAGAGAAAGTTAAAAGATGAAAAAGTAAAAAAAAGAAGAAAAAAACTTGTATTAGATATATTACCGTAAAATCATAATTGTTAAGTTATTTTTCGTTGTAAAATAATTCATCCTTGATTCTGAATATCTACTATATCATGCAAAAAATATTCGAAAAAGTTTAACATTGAAGAACACAATTTATTATATTTTGAAAGTGATTGTGTTATGATAATGATGAAAATGATAAACTTTAACACTGAAAAATTAGTTATAGGTTTAAAGTTTTGTGCTTTATCATTATTGGGTAAATTTTTCTGCCGTCTAGTCCATTGTGATTCAAGCAAGTCTCCATCCTCAGTATATCTTCAATATTTATTGCATATAAAATGACCTCAAATATTCATACAATATATCTAGAATCTAAAAAAAAATTAACAAAATATCTGATTATAACTGAATTGTCCTCAATTGAGACCGTAACTAAATTGTACTTATCAAAAACAATCTCTTCACACGAGTAGAGCGACACATATATGCATGCCCAAAACACTGCTTACTCTGCGCAAGAATGTTGGTGACTTCCTTGTGTTGCCTTACCATTGCAATTTTGCAATTTAGTGTGAGTTTGATTAGTATGTAGAATTTAGATGCCTGTTTTTTGAAAAAACTTTTTAATTGAATTTATTTATTTATTTATGAACATTTAAAGATAAAGTGTACATGAGCAGTTAAGTAGTTTTAGATAACCACTTTCAAATTCAAATAAAACAATAACCACTTTGTCATGTTATACCTTTTTTTTTCTACGTAGGCAAGGAGAAGTTAGGATAGAATGTGGATTGATTTAAATAGAATACGATTTAAATGGATCCAGACAAATTTTAATAGGAAAGGACTTTAACCCGTCCTACTCTATTTCTCCATAATCTCAAAGTTGACCGATTAAATGGGGCTTGATTTTTTTTTTTCTACTCGATAATTATATAAAATAATGACTTAAATAAAAGAGGACAAAATCCTAATAGGAAAAGACTTATTCACCCTATTCATTGTCATTAAGGCGGTTCAAAATCAAACCGAAATCGAAAAAAAGTTATTGGTTTATCAATAATGAGTTGTTGGTTTAGTGGTTTTGATAACGGTTTTGATTTTTTTTCTTATCGGGTTATCGATTCTTAACAGTTTGAGCTTTTTTTAATTCTAAAAATAGGTTAACAAATAACCCGATAATAAATTAAATAATCATATTTATACTATTTTGTATATAAAGTCTTTGACTTCGAGTTTGGTTTACTACTTTTATTTTTGGTTATCTCAAACTCTTGATTATTCTACAATATAAAAATATTTGCTTTTGAGCAAGATGTAACTTATGAACTCATGTGCATGGTTCATTTTGTTAGTCATCTTGTTTCTAAGTGATTTTTAATAAATTTTTTTATGTCAAATCTTAACAGTTAAACCGATAACCGTAACCAATAATAATCAATAACCAACTGTCATTCATTATCTCAAAGCAAATCGATTAGTTTGTTCTTCATGTAAAAAGATACTCTGAATCTAATACACTATCCAATGGTGGTCTTTTCATATTCGTTAGAAGTATTAGGTGATAAATAACATTCAAAAGTTAGTGAGGGTCTATGAATCTTTTCCCTATCCTATCGTAACAAAAATTAAAATTTGCCAATTAAATTAGCATGATATTATTATTATTATTATTAAATTATATTTGAAATTAGAACTACAAATTTAAAAAGTAAACTATCCATAATCCACATACCATTCTAAATAATTTACTTATCCTATTTATGGAAGAATCCATGCCTACCACTACCAACATTCTCAAATAACTTTCCATACTTTTTCATTAATACCTAACCCTCACAATTATTATTCCAAAATTCTGCATCGTTAATTATTTTGGTGGAAAAGAATTTAACATACTACTCGGGGTCTTGGTCGGAAATAAATTATTTCAGAATTAATTATTTTAGATAAATTTTCTGGGATAAGTTATTTCATCATGTCTAAGGATAACTTATCTCATAATTAAGAAATAAATAATTGGATAAATAATTTCATGCATGTCTAATACCTCCTACCAAACATAGGATAAAATTAAGTTTAATATGTATATTTTATAAAATTACAGGACTATCTATATATGTGCATACATATATCTACAATTAAGTTTGTGCCACGAGATATTGATTTATGATCGACCTAAATTTAATGGGTTCAATATTTAATTAATGTTTTTGATTTTTTTGGTTATCACGTTATCGATCCTTAACGGTTTAAGGATTATTTTTTTTTCTAAATGGGTTAGCATGTCTATAAATTGATAATCAATAAGACGAATTGATAAACTTTAAAATCGGACCGAACTAAAGATACGCTATAAACTGCGTGTTCTTTTTCATGTCCCTATATTTTGTCTTCAATTTTATCAAATTATATAAGAAAATATTTTACTTGTCTGCATCACTTACATTTTTATTTACATATAAACAATGAAAATAGAAAGAAAAAAAACACGATAACAAAACGATTGAATAAATAATGAAAAAGAATTATTAATTTTTTTATTTTAAAATGCACCACATAATCACATGTTAGCACCACAGACACATCGTGATCACGAGCCTATGGACTGCGATCACGAAGGTCAAAATGACATGCACCAGCAACTCACACAAGGAAAAATGCCTCCAAATGGATCCTAAAAAATCGTTTGGAGTTCAATAGAAATAAACCAGACATGCTACCTCATTAAATTCTACATTTTTTACTCAACAAAATCATTGGATTTTCGAAAAGAGATCATATGGCAAATTTACCCTCTCGAACCACTCTTTAAGCTTAAAATTCAACTTCTCACCAAACGCCAAAAAAAAATAAACACAAGGTACATGTATTGAAATTAGTTTTTGATATATAAATTATTTATATATTTTGATAAAATTGTGGTGGATGTTGTGAACATATGGCTGTCTCAACGTGGCTTATGGATAGTATGTGCATGGCAAGGTTGAAAGTATGACTTTTGTGTGCACCTTGCATTGCCTACAAAAGGGTTTTGCACTTCATTCGAATAAAACAACGAATGAAGGAATAAATACAGTACATTACTCTCTCTATTGTTCTTCTTTTAGTGTGTTAATCTTAGTTTGCTAAGTAATTATTTTATAACATGTAATCAGCATGAGTCTCTGTCAGTTCAAGTAAAGACTTTAAAAGCCTCAAAGGTATAAATTTTTCTTTCTTAAATAATGTCAAATCTTTTTAAACTTGAATTTTTTGCTTTAGACATATCGGGAAATGCTATCTATCATGGGTACTTGATGCAGAAATTCATCTTGATGCAATGGATTTGGCAGACACCATCCAAGAAAAAAATCAGGCATCAAATCAAAACCGTGCTAAGGCAATGATATTTCTCCGTCATCACCTTGATGAGGGTTTAAAAATGGAATATCTCACTGTTAAAGATCCTCTTGTGTTGTGAAATAATTTAAAAGACAAAGATGACCACCTGAAGTTGGTCATCCTTCCACAGGCACGTTATGACTGAATCCATTTGAGACTTCAAGATTTTAAATCAATCAGTGAGTATAACTCTTCCATGTTTAAAATCATCTCACAATTAAAATTATGCGGAGAAAATATCACTGAACATGATATGCTGGAGAAAATATTTTCCACTTTTCCTGCCTCGAGTATGCTCTTGCAGCAGCAATATCGAGAAATGGGATTTAAAAAATATTCAGAATTAATTTCGCATCTCCTTGTTGCTGAACAACATAATAACTTACTGATGAAAAATCATGAAAGTCGACCTACTGGTTCTGTGCCATTTCCTGAAGTAAATACGACAAAGTTTCACCAATCTAAGTGTGAAAAAGGTCGTGGCCCCAGTCGTGGTCGTGGTCGTGGCCGTGGTCGAGGAAGAAATTTCAATCATGGTGATCGTCTTGCACTAAATAATAACCTTCACCACCAGCAGAAGAAAAATTCAGACAACAAATGTTATTGATGTGGTGGAAAAGGGCATTGATCACGTATCTGTCGTACGCCAAGGCACCTGGTTGAGCTGTATCAAGCCTCCCTGAAGGAGGTGAAAAATAACGCAGAAGCAAACTTTATCTGTGAAGATAATGTTGAACCCATGCATCTAGATGTAGCAGATTTCTTTGAGAATTCCGAAGGAAAAATAGATCACCTGATAGGTGATGGGTCTGTAATAATGTAATTATATTTCACTTCCGTCGTTTGTATGAACTAGTATGAATATGTTTTCCTAGTCTTATAAATAAATAAAAGGTATTCGAAATAAAAGATATTGGACAAATTGATACTATGTTGGGTATCAAAATTAAAACAAAATAATAGGACTTGTTACATTGTGAGAAGAACGTGATAACCAAATTTAGTCACTTAAACATTCCAAAAACACAAGATTCTATTTGATCTAAGATCGAATAAATGAAAAATAATGAAACATTTTTTTGCTCAATTTACATAAATTGATTTTCTTACATTTTTTTCTCTTATGTATTTTGTCGTTAGTACTGACTATTTCAAAATATCGACTATTTATGTCTTTATATAATGTGTTGATCAGTTCAACAATTCATAAAACAACAAATCTCTAAAATTGGTACGAAAATCAGATAAAATTAAAATAAGTAAAGAATATTATATACATTTAATTAAATTTCAATTATTTATTTTTATACTTTCAAATAAAATCTATCATTTTGACATTTACAAACAAGTTATGACAAGACAATTCTCATTGATCATTTAGAGAAATTTTCTATTTTATTCTCATGTATAATTATTTAGTAAAAATATTATTTTAATTTATAATATTAATATAGTTATTTATTTCATTTCTTTATTTGTCAATTTTCATATTTTAAATTTTTATCTATAATTTTTATTTCTACGAATTTACTCTTAAGACTTTGTTTGTTGTTTTATGATAGCTTCATTTGAATCGATTTAAAATAAGATAAACCATTTAAATATTTTCTTTGTAGTTTTTTTAAACTGCTATTTGTATTATTTATTTTACGAATTATTATTGTCATTGTTTTGTAATGGTGATGCATAGATCTAACTAACAATGAATCATCTTTTTTTTAATTCTATATTAAGATAATCCATCTTAAATAGTATTATGTGTTTTTATATAGGTGAAAAACTATTTTTATAAAAACTTTTATAATTTTTTTTGAAAGCATAACTAATTGATATATTTCATAAAAAAAAAAAGATAGAACAAAGTAAAATAGAGAGTAGGGGTGTACATGGCCGGGTTGGTTCGGATTTTTCAAATATCAAGCCAAACCATTTGTGTCAGATTTTTAAATTTATAAACCAAACCAAATCAATAAAACTCGGGTTTTTCAACCTCGGGTTTTTTCGGGTTTTTCGGTTTTTCGGGTTTTTCCGGTAAAGTATTCATACAAACATATAATTTACTTGTACTTCAAATACTTCTTTAGTCCTACCAAAATACAACTATCTAAGATGCTTCTTAAAAATATAATACAATATGATATGATTAATGACAGTAAAATATCCAACAAAAATAATAATAATGAAATTACGTAAAACAAATATTGCAAATTAACAAGTCATAATGAAAATGATCATAATTTAAAAGTACTAAATCATGCTAAAATTAAGTTTAATAAGTATTAGTTACATGACTAAATATTAAAGAAAATTAATATTAGATTATGTATTTTAATTGTCAAACCCAATGTAAAACTAAAGAACAAATATTCAATATTATTGTCATTCTTAGTGTTGAATTGATTTTCTTTTTGCATTAATATTAATTTGATTTTGATTTAAGCTTTATTATAATTATCAACATCTGTGGACTATAATCTTTTTTGGCCCATTCATAATTCTAAGTTTCAAACTTGAAATAATATATTAAAAGATAAAAACTATGGAAAAGTATAAGACATATTTAAAAATTATATCAAAGTAAATATTTTTATGTATAAAATAAAATTTTAAAATTATATATATAAATTCGGGTTGGTTTGGTCTCAGGTTGGTTCTTTTTAGTTAAAACCAAACCAACCCAAATATAGTTGGGTTTTTTTTTTCAAAACCAAACCACTAGTCGGGTTTTTTTTCCGGGTTGACACGATTTGTGGTTTGGTTCGGTTTTATACCCTAATAGAGAGGATGGCTCTCTTTTTTTGTATTTGTTTTTAAAAAATGTATCATGTGGAAATTGTTTTAAAAAATCTCAAAAATATGTCTTATTTTCAAGGATATTGTTGATATCAACTATAATATTGTTGTTGACATATCATATTTTAGAATAATATCGATTTCAAAAAGATTTTTCACAAAACACAACTAATATGAAAAGTCTTTATGCCAATCAAATAACCAATTTGTTAGAGATTTGATTAGTTGTGAAATATCCCATTTGAGAATTTAAACTTCTTTAATTCTCTCATACATAGAAGGAAAAAAGAAACATTATATTATGTACTAGTTTAAACTATTATTAAAAAAAAAAGATTCTGAAAGATTTTTGGAAAGATAGAAAAAAATAACTCTTAAAAGAGAATATTGAAATGGTATTCCAAAGTACACATTAAAAATATTCTAAATGATTTTTTAATATTCATGATTTTGACGTATTCATTCATTTATGACCCATATTTTCCGCGTGATCATTTTAATAAATTAGATGATGATAATGGACACCACAAACACACACTTCTCATCAAATAAATTATTCTTTTCCCCTCCGTTCATTTTTAATTATTTATTATATTAAAAATTAATATTTATTTTTTCTTGTTTAATTTAAAATATTAAAGAGATAAATTTTCACTTAGTTATTCACTTATGATCCTTATTACTAAATATAATTATTTTTTCAAAACATTGATTTATTGCATCCAAAGAGAGCTATAGATATAGTTATTATGTCGTATTTGTTAGGAAGCGCTTTAACCCCTCTCCCCCTCCAATGTGGGACTTTTCGGCGCGAATCCAAATTTAGTTGGGCTCCAATGTGAGTACCGAACACCGAATTGGAAACCAAAAAAAAGATAGTTCTAATTCCATTTCTTTTAAAAGGAAATCACTATGGTTTCCAAATATAGTATGTCTATGTTTTTTAAAAAAAGAAGATATAGTTGTTATGAAATATATTGTGTGGATGTCTACTATATGAAATGGGTGTTTAAGAATATTTCATTGTGAAACTTGAAAAAATATTTGAAGTTCAACACTAGAAAAAAGTGAAAAATTTCATGGTCAAATACCTCTCTGGCTCTCCCTATTACTTTTCACCTCTACGTAGAGTAATTCACTCACCTTCATTACATTTCCCATTGATTTTTTATCATCTTATAATTTTCTTAAAGATGTCGAATAAGTAGTTTGAACTGAATTTGAATGAATAAAATGAGTTGAATCAAAAGATGGGTCATTACCTCAATCTTACCCAAATGTTACTTGGGTTGCATGTACGGGTCGGGTTATAGTACAATTCATTCAACTTGACCCAATTTTTGTTCTTTCTTTTTAGGAAAAATTTCAAAATCTTGGAATTTATTTGTAGATTATAAAGATTCTTTCCCACATTTTTAAGGGTTATTATTGCACCATTTGATATTTTTCAATGTAATTTCTATATTAAAAAATATTTAAAATCACATTAAATGCAATTGTATACTTGAATACTTGACCACACTTGAAAGAATATAAAAATTCTCTTTATTATTTTTTATAATTTTTAATTTTATAGCACGTTATTAATATAATTATTTTTCTATCGAGAAATTAGTATGTTGAAGCAAAGTTGGTCTGGAAATTTAATTAATTTGCTATAGAACCTGTCACAATGAATGGTTTGCTTTGCAAAGTGTGTTGGATGTGTATGGTACAGAGGAAAATATTTTTTAGAAAATATTTTTCAATTTATGTGTTTAGTAAGAAAATAAGTTTCTTAAAGATGAGAAAAATGACTTTCTTAATGAAAATAGAAAAAAACAAGTTGTATAAGTAGTGTTCCAAGTTTATTGTCTTCTTTCTGCCCACTCAATCCCCCGACCCTCACCTCATGACCATCTCAGCCCCGGACCCTGAACCCCAACTTTTCATTCTATTTTCATCTCCATAATGTTTTGGATAATACATAAATATTTTTAGAATAATATTTTCTTACTTTCTTACCAAACACTAAAAAATAAATATAAACTCACTTGTTTCCAAAAAATATATATTTTAGGTACAACATTTTCCTTCCTACCGAACACAAGTAATTTTCATTCATATGATATAGTATAGTTAGGTTCAAATTAATTGTGAATGGGCTTCTGTCTCATTTATTTCAATAGCTTTTCTTAATATGTTTGTAATTATTTTACAAGAGAGAAAAAGAATGATATGTTGGTGATGTCTAGCCAGCCATGTGATACATCTAGATGATGTTATAGTTGGCGCACTTAAAACACTACAAAACAAAATTCATCGAATGCGTTAGCTTAGGCTCTATTTCTCCATAAAAATTATTCATTTTTATACATTTTCATTCCGTATTTAATATTTATATTGAAAATAATTAAATTCGGCTCATGCATTACATGATTCTTTTGAAGGCAGGGCACCCAAGGAAATAGCCGAGGCTCAAAGGAAGCCTTTTGATTAAGGGTAGAGAGATCTTAACTATCCCACCACAATCTATGTTTGCTATCTAATATTATTTTTATTTTATTTAAAATGAGTATCTAATTTTAAATTTTTTGAATTCAACTCTAAAAGTTGGATTTCGAATTTGAAAAAGTGCTCCAAACTTATTTCCCAACTCCATCTTAATAATTTATCTTTTCTTCTCTGCAAAAAGATGATATAATCAAAAGCAACTTTAACTTCATAAATTAAAATAAAATTAAAAAATAAATTGATTGATAGTGTTCATTTTATAGTTATGCAATGATCCAAAAAGACAAAACTAGTTCATATCCTTCTTGTTCTTGATGAGTGGCGTATCAAGAAAATAAAGAGAAAAACAAATAAATTGGAACTTCACTTTCACATACAAACTAGGACCTTATCACTAATTAACTACAAAAGTAAGATGTCAACTAATTTTATCTTTACCTTTACATTTATACTATAGTATAAGAGTCTACAACACACCCTATCGACGAGGACATGTGTGCTTCTTGAGATTACATCATTATTAAGGAATATTTTAGTCATTTAAATATTTTTAAAATAATCTTTAATAATTTATATGTTTAGAAATTACGTAAAAAAATATTATAAATCACAATAATTAATAATTATAAAATATAAAAAATTATATGATTAAATAAAAAATTGATTGGCTCTCGAAATTTTATCCTTGTTACATAAATTGAGAAAAAAAGCAGCATATATTATTTGAAATGACTAAGAAGTACTGTAAATCACAATAATTAACAATTTAAGAATTTCAAAGACATAAAAAATTATGATTGACTATTGTCTATCAGTGTCACATAAATCGAAATAGAAGGAATAACATATCTTATTTAAAAATAAGATAAAAAGTATTATAAATCACAATAATTGACTACTAAAAATATTTAAATGACATAAAAAAATTTGATTGAATCTCACAATTATATCGATGTCACATAAATTGAGACAAAAAAATTACATGTATTATTTGAAAATCATATAAAAATATTATAAATTACAATAATCAATAACTTAAAATATTTATAAATTTTAAAAAAATTATTTGGTTCTCAAAATTTATTTATATCACAAAAATTGAGACAAAAAGATTAACATATATTATAGCCGTGCTGGCACAGTCACCAATATCTAATTTACATACAGAAATGCAAAATATGAATAAAATAAGTCTAAAGTCATTGATTTGTTAGGGCCTACCTATTGGACTAAATGTCAAGTTGCAATATAGGATTAATTTTAAGGAAGTTATTAAAATTGGGTGCCTCCCCTTACCATTCTAGCCAACAACCATCTATGTTAGCCACTGCAGCTAGGGCTATATTGGCTCTAAGGGCTTAACTACCAAGGGTAATTCCTTGGTCAAACATAACAGGCTACATACATTTCCCACATCAAAATCATCGTTAATATATGAATAATGCTTTATTTTGGTTCTTAATATATTTTACTTGATGGAAATGATTATTAATGTATAACAAATGTGTTTATTTTGGTCTTCAATATATTTCACTTGATTGAAATGATTCAAAACAAAAGTTATTCGTTTGATCATTTATCCTAAACCAAACAGATTTATCAAAAACAAAGTCAAAAGTTGTTCATTTTGATTCTTTATCTTAAACTTAACATATTTATCAAATACAAGTGTTAAATTTAACTATAGGTCCTATGTGGATAATGAAATTCAGAATTGTTATCTTCTTTGTTAGCTTCAAATTAAGAAAGACCTTCATAAAATTTAAGTCTCTACTTTGTCTAAGAAAATTTATTATTTTCTCTTGCTTAGATTTATTTTGCATTTAATCATATAATTTTTTGAATCTTGAAGTAAATTTTATTGGAGAAAGTAGAAAAATTGGTGTTAGATTTTATGAACTTTTTTCTTTGGAGCTAACAAATAAGACAATAATGACGAATTTTACTATCCACGTAGGGTATACAATTAAATTTGATACTCCCTCCGTCTAAATTTATGTGACATTTTTCAGATTTCAAAATTCAAACAAGTCTATCTTTGACCGTATATTTTTCATATATCTTTTAATTATTTTGAATTGCCAATTATTGTGACTTATAATACTTTTTATGTAGTTTACAAATAGATAAATTTCATATAAAAAAATTGAAGAATCCATGCGCAAATTTCCGGTCAAACTTAAGCTAATTTGACTCTAGAAAAACAAAAAGTGCCACATAAAATGGGACATAGGGAGTACTTTAAAAAAAACATAAATCAGTTAAGTTTAAGGTAAATGACCAAAATGAACGCCTTTGTTATACATTAAGGACTATTTCAATCAAGTGAAATATATTAAGGACCAAAATGAATACATTTGTTGTACATTGAGGACCATTTCAATCAATTGAAATATATTAAGGACCAAAACAAAACATTTCTCATACATTATGAACCATTTTAATTGAATATTAATTGTTGGTGAAATTACAGATTACAAATTACAATTGAAAAAATAAAATAAAGAAAATAAAATCTCTTCAGGCTGAGGTGCAGGAGATTCAAGCTCACTATAACAAATGTTTTTAACCGATCTAACATAAGTCTTCTTGACTTGTCCTTGCCAAGATACAATAGCCAACTCACAAAGTATAACTCATATACTCTTGACAAGAGTTGAGTTCAAAGCTCCACAAAAAGAACACATTCCTTCAACTAATAAGAACTTGTTAGAAAATAATATAGTGTGGATGTCCACTACACCAAGAAGTTACTCTCACCAATTATCTACAATTTACTTCCCTGAAGATAACCTCCCCCTTTATGATCATTATTCTTGTAACCTTACACCTCCATAACCTCCTCCATTATATTCATGATTAAAGTCATGTGTATGACTAATCTTTCGTATGCCTCTATGTTAAACTATAAACAGAGGCATAAGAGTTCATATTGTATATACTTGAATACTTGGAAGAATTAAGAAAAGCTCTCATCTCTTGTCTCCCTATTTCTATTACATTCATCTTCTATATTTCTTGTCTTATTTTACTTTAGTTTTACAACACGTTATCAATACGAAGCTCATGAATTAAATGTATGCATTACCAATTTTATTCTAGTCATATTCTTAATCTAATCAACATGAACAAAATTATACATTTCAAGAATGTGTTTGTTTACCAGGTATGCCTTGTTATTTTTTTCAATCATACTAGTTTGTTGTGTTTGTCATTTTCGATCCTTTTTAGTTTTAGGTGTTTGACTTCAATAGTTTATTACATCAACTAATTATGCTTTTGTCCATTTATTGGTATCTATCTAATTTTTTTTAAAAATGAAATTATATATCCACATGAATCAAGGATTAAAATCATCTTGAAGTACAATTGATTTATATCTCTCTTTATTCAATTATTAAAAATAGTGAGGAAGTATGAGTAATTTAAAAGGCCAGCCAGATAAGATTTGCACAATTGAATATATTGCAATTATGTTTTAGCAATTAAATATTACTATTTTAATAATATATCATCTAGTCAAGTGTGGAAATTTATATTAAATATTATCGAATAGTGTTTATACTTTTAAGGATTTGATGGTGAGTTTTGGTGAATTCTGGCTTATTACACCACTAATGAAGGGTAAGACAGTGGATTCAAGTATCATCACACCAAGAGGGTAAGACATCGGGTTCAAGTCCCGATGGATCATGATGATAATATTATATCTGAGTCCCATCAAATTATGGTCTAAAATGCCTTATTATGAATAAGACATTGGGATTAAGTCCTAATGCACTATAGTGATGATATGATGATGACTAACACAAAGTAGTATACTTTTGACTTAAAGTCATGAAGTCCGCCCAATTAATTTGCTTCATTTCTCTTATGTAAATATGGTAGCAGTGCATAATATGTCTCACTACTAAAAAAAGACGGACAAAAAAGCGACGGACGGCGTCGCTCCAAAAGGCGACACCATTTGCCACACTGTCCGTCGCTTTTTAATAAAAATAATTATTTTTTAAATTATTTTACAAAAAGAAACGAACGGCATCTCTTAGTCCGTCGCTTTTTTCGCAGATTTTTGCGCCAAATATATATAATTAATAATCATTATTTAATATATATAGAGACGTCGTTCGTCACTTTTTATTAAAAATAATTATTTATAAATTAAACAATAACCACGTTGTCCGTCGCTCTTAATTTATTTTATTTTATTAATTATTATTTTTAAAAAGCGACAGACATCATCTCTTAGTCCGTCGCTTTTTGGTGAAAATATCTAGTCAAACACTTTAAAAAAGCGACGGACAATATCGTTTAATCTGTCGCTTTTTGGTCAAAATGTTGGTCAAACATTTTTTAAAAAGCGACGGATAAAGAGACGCTGTCCGTCACTTTTTGTTTAATTATGTTGCACCAGAGACGGGTTTTTCCCCCAAATTTCTCATCTCTCTTTTCTCTCTCTTCTCTCCCTACTCTCTAAGAATCCTTCCTGTGCCACACCACCGCTTGTCGCCGCCACCATCGCCCGTCACCGCCACCACCTCTCTCACCCCGTTGCCGGCCCACCTGATGAGTCCACAATTTAGACTCATTTAGGGCTATATTTTGATGAAATTAGTGTCCTCAAATGCATGTTTTATCTCGATATCTGATGAAAACCTTTAAGTTTTAGGTATTTGAAGTTTGAGAGAAAGCATGGACACTATTGAGCAAAAAGGAGCAAAGGAAGCTAAAAGAATGAAGAAATGAAGATCTGCGAATCGCCGAACCCATTCGGCGAATCGCCAATAGATCGCATATTCGCCTTTTGTTCCAGTGCACTGAGCCCTGAAGGAAAGGAGCAAATCGGCGGTGAAAAAGAGTCGTCGGCGTATCGCCGAATGACTCCGCGAAGCAGTGCTACATCGCCCTAGTATCCGAGACACAAAGATGCTGAAGGCAAATGATGAAAGGCGATGTAGTAGACCAAAGGGCGGATTGCCGAATACATCGGCGATTCTCACTAACGTCGCCGAAAGATCCTTCGAAGCACATTTTTTGAAAACTATAAATACTAGTTCAGTTTTATTCTTAGGAGCGAATGTTACCTTATTTTATCTAGTTTTTAGATTATTAAGTTGGAGACAAAGTTTTGGAAATATTCTCTCTAAGTTTTGGAGAGGGTTTTGAAGAACTTGGAGCTTTCCAAGTGTTTCAAATTCAAGGAATTGGACTTGGGTCGCTTGGGTTCTCCACTCTTGGCTTGTTTTAAGACTTAATCTTGTATACCCATTGATGGAAATTGATATTGGTATACGTCTTTATCTTTTTACATGTGTAGCTAAAACCCTAATTCTTGGGGTGTGATTTTGTGAATATGGGTTAGATTAGTTGTTGGGTCTTGCTTGCTGATAGTCTATTCGTAATTTAAATATGATTTCGTTTAGTGGTTGTGGATGAATTTAATGAATTTGTAGTTGCAAATACAAGTTTATTTATGTGTTTTCAGCTTGCTCGAGAAAGAGGTCGTAAAACTAAGACCACTAAATTGATGGCCAGTGTGAGTGGATCGACATGAGGTTTAGCTCGAGAGAGTGAACCCTAGTCCCATGTCCACACACTCAGCTCGAGAGAGTGAGTGGGTTAAGGCGGAGGCTGTTCTTCATGCAGCAAGTGGGTGTCCGAGAGGAACATATTTGAAACGAGGTAAGTTGCTCGAGAGAGAGTTTATCCCCCTTAAAGTCTAGCCTAGTCACAAATACTCAATGAATTTACTATCAAAGGCATGTACCCAATGATTTGGTCTATACCATATTCCTATCACATTCCAAGAATCCCGTCTCCATACTTGTATTTTTCCTTATTTTCACTGTTTTGGTTGTTTCTTGCTTACAAACCCCCATTTGATATTTGATGCTTGCGTCACCCTTTTTAATTTGTGATGTTTTCATTCGCCAAAGTCTTTAGCTACGATTAGCTTTAGCACTCTCTCCCTTAACCACTAATTCTCACGCCCACTCCCTTGGGACTCGACCCCAACCCTTGGTTGAGTTACTAAACTATTGTACGATCATAGACACTTGCATCGAAAGTTGTGTCTTGATTACGCAAACATCAAAATGGCGCTGCTGCCGGGGAGTGTTGTTACATGAGTTTTTGGCGTAAGACGAATTTGGCTTTTGGTAGTCATAGTTTACTAACTTTATTTTTAGTTTTGTTTTCCTTTGAATTTGTTGATGTAGGTAGGTACCCTAAGCATGGCTGGAGAAAATGGTGACAACTCAGCTGAGACGAGCTAAGGAGTCGAGAGGGACTTCGAGTTAACCGCACTGGTAACTCAGCTGAACGAGTTGTCCGCCAAAATAACAGAGGTGGAAAACCAGTGCAAGAGTCAAGGGAGGTACATACCTCCTCACGAGAGGAAGCAGTCTAGAGACAGGGAGAACAATCGAGTCGAGGACACACTCTAAATCATTCTCCAAAAGATCACTGAACAAGATCGAATGTTGGAAGAGATGAAAGAGAGTATTGAAGTGTTGAATCAAATAGTTGGCTCTCACTCTAGATCGATCCAACTGATCAGGACACTCATGAATTATGCGGTGCTTCCTCTTCACTCAAACGAACTATTGGGGTTACCTAGTAACACTTGGACCAACCCAACCAATGGGGAGTGAGTAAGGACTCGCGTCGTGCCACGACGTTAAATAAGGCGCTTCTTGGGAGGCAAGCCAAGGTTTTATCGCTTTAAATTAGTATGTTAGAATAATTGTGTGTTAATTTTGTAGGTTAAAACAAGGAATGTGTTGAAAAGTATAGATTGGCGAGAAAATGGTCAGTTGGCGAATCGCCAAAGAGGTCGGCGAACCTGACTTGACCCGCCGTTTGGCTCAATCCAAGGATAAGTCAGAGCCTGTAAAACTCGGTGAACTTACGAAGCAGTTCGGCATGTCGCCGACTAGGTCAGCGACCTCGATGTAGACCGCCGACTTGACCCCCAAGAAACTGAAAGAACTTTAGCAATCGGCGAAGCAGGTGATCACTTGGCGAATCGCCGAGTAAATTGGCAAGAGCGACTAACGTTGCCGAACAGGCGCAAACTGAATGGTTTTTAACGGCCAAGAAACTTCTAATTTGAAATTCTTTATTTTCCCTCGCTCTTAAACCTCCTAAATTCACACTAAGGTAATATTTTCTTTATTTTAGCCCTTTACTAGCATTTTAGTTTGTTGATTTGTGCTTGGAGTTGGAATACTTTGCTGCCTAACTCTTCAATCGGCATTAAAGGTTAGTCCTAAAACCCCGAGTTTATTGTTGAAAATTTTGAACTCTTTTGCAATAATAGTATCGTATTGATGTGTGCTGGGCCTCTCTGCTAGAATTAGAATGTTTACATGCCTATTTCAATTTTGAAAATCTTGCCCGTGGTGCTTTGATCGTCAAATGCCTGTATTTGTTGTGATTATAATTGAATGAAATCTCATTGGGTTGTGATTGCGTGTGGTTCAATTGATTGGGTGAAGTCTGAGTAGCCCGCGTGTGTGCTAAATGTCAAAATTATGCGCAATGATAGAGCGGGTGACACCACTCTTAAGAGCAAATATCGTCCAAATGGCCAAATACGGCAAATCCAGGAGAAATTTGAGTATCCCGGGGCAATGGGTAGTGCGGGTGTTGTTTAGGGCTGGCAAGGGGACGGGGACTGGGGGACAGGACGAAGGGGGACGGGACGGGACGGGGGACGGTTCTGGGGGGATTTGGCCGGGACCGGGATCGGGGGGACCGAGATTGGGGGGACAAAAATAATTCCCATCCCATCCCACTATATATACGGGATGGGACGGGTTTTGGGGGGACGGGACGGGGGATTTTTTATTTTTTATATACTTATTTATTTGTATTGAAATTATATGTT
>JAJOOR010006885.1:0-28157 GCA_036250505.1 Solanum acaule | reverse complement strand
TTAAGTTTAATAAAGTTCTAATTAATTTATATTAAGTTCAAATTAATTAAGGTCAATAAGATTTTCAAGTACTACAAAATTCTAATTAAGTTCAAATACAATCCAAGTTCTAATAAGAATAAAAATATAAGTTCTAATAAATTAAAGTCAACAACATTTCAAGTTCATAGTCCTAATTAAGTTCAATTTATAGTAAATTCAAGTTATAATTAATTATAAGTTCTAATTAAGTTGTAATTCAAATTCCTAAAATTCCAAATTCAAACTAGCTAGATAGTGTCCCAAATTCAAACTATTAGTCCTAAAATATCAAATATAATTCAAACTAGTCCTAAATTCCAAATTCAAGCTAGTCTTAAAATCACAAATTCAAAGTACTCCTAGAATTTAAAAATCAAACTAGTGCTAAAATTCCAAATTCAAACTATTAGTAGTCCTAAAATCTCAAATATAATTCAAACTAGTCATAAGTTCCAAATTCAAACTAGTCTTAAAATCACAATTTCAAACTAGTCCTAAAATCCTCAAATCTAACTAGTGCTAAAATTCTAAATTCAAACTAGCTAGCTATTCCTAATCCCAAATTCAAACTATTAGTCCTAAAATCTCAATAATAATTCAAACTCTAGTTAGTCCTAAAATCTGAAAATCAAACAATCTCAAATAATACCCAAATTCAAACAACTCCTTAAATTATACCCTAATTCAAACTAATCCTACAATCCCAAAATAAAACTAATTAACTCAAGAAATACCAAATTCAAACAAATCCTAAGATACCCTAATTCAAACTAACACTAACATTAAAATTTTCAATTCACTCACTAACTAATAATCTTAATTCAAACTAACCATCAATAAACACAAATTCAATAAACTAATTACAATTAAATAGCTAATAAAATCAAATTATAGTTCAATTTGAAAAAAAATTTGATGCATTATTAAACCCTAACCTTAAAGGAGAAGGAGAGATTGAACACAGAGGAGAGGTAGGTGGCGGCGGCTAGCGAGCGGCGGGTCCGGTGGCAGCATCGACACAGTGGTGGTGGTGAGGAGTGGAGAGAAGGAGAAGAATTTCACAAATGGGGAAATGGAGAAATGGGGGAAAATCGCGAATTTGTTTAGATATTTAATAAAAAGCGACAGACAGCGTCTCTATGTCTGTCGCTTTTAAAAAAAATAGTTGATCAACATTTTGACCAAAAAGCGACGGACTAAGAGACACAACTATTTTTCTGATTAACAAAGTCGTAATTAGGAGTGGCAAACGAGCGAGTCGAGCCGAATATGAGTCGATCAAAAAATGAGTCAAATAAAAATGGATAAGTTACTCGACTCGACTCACATTTTAAATGGGTAAAAACGAGTTACCCAATGAATAATATGGGTAATCATATTTACTCATATTATAATAGAAATCTTAAGTCTTTCTCGTAATGTGAGCTAATGTTTTTCAGTTACATATCGAGAAGCTTCTTCGTCGTTTTTAAAAATGTGAAGAAGTGTGCAACAGTTGTATTTTCCAGTGGCACTTCCTTTGTTGCTTTTCTAGCTTGCTTGCACCGAGGAACTAGAACTTTCTTTGTTTTTACATAACTTTGGTCTTTCTCGTAATGTGAGCTTATGTTTTTCAATTATATTGAGAAGCTTCTTCGTCGTTTTAAAAATGTGTAGAAGTGTGCAACAGGTTGTATTTTGTTTCATTTGTGTGAAACAAGATTTTCCATATTAAGTGCTGGAGATACGTGATAATAGTTGCCTGAATTGTTTCTGTTGGGTATATAGCATAGTTAATGAGAAATGGAGGGTTGATGAAAAGAGAGGAACTTGAAAAGTTGGAACTTGATAAGTTCTCTTATGTTTTAATAAAAAGACATTTCTCCTTCATCGCTGGAGGAAAGAAAAATAGAAGAGTTTAAATAGAGAAACACTTCTATTAATTGTTATAAGGGTTGGAAAGAGGGACCCCCTCGTGCCGTCGTTTTGGGTATCAATACACTGATGATTGAGATCATACTATCCTGGGAGGACATATTTTTGGGTATCAATACACTGGTGATCACCATTCTATCTTGGGAGGACATATTCCAAAAGCGTTTTGGGTATCAATACACCAGTGATTAAGATCAATCAATACACTGGTGATCATTTTATCCTGGAAGACATATTCCAAATCAAACCTCGGATACTAGAGGGGGATAATTTTCTTAAGAGTATACTGTGCATTCAGTGGGCTTGATCTTTTTCCGTTCTGTCTTTTCCAGATTATGTTATGTTTTACAGATTTTAATTTTTGTGAATTAATTTATGTTCTTCGTTCTTCACTGGTTCATTGGAAACTTTGATAACTTCGTGTTTTTGCAAAGTTTCTAGTAATCAGTATTAGTGTTTTTTTTTTTTAAACACAAATTGGAAACAGTTTCTGCAGACAAGGAGCTGCAGGAGTGAAGAACCAATTTGATGAAGGGCATATGAGAGGATCAAAAGAACCTCGAGCAGTTCCAGCACCTGATGCTAATGCCGAGTTGGCGAGGTCAATGCAGGTACTTATGTGGGGACTGATTGTTTCAGTATCCCTGTTGATGCATGTTTACATGAAGTCAGATCCTAAAGACCAAATGAAACCAGATAATCACGATTATTCAATTTTTCCTGTTCTAATTCAAGAGGTTAGTTAGATTGTTAGGATTCTGCCATGAATTGGGAAGTTCTTCCACCTTCAAGCTGAACTTACAGTTCCCCAAAAATGTACTGTGGAGCGAATGGATATTGAGAATTCATATAATCGACACCTATTACCGTAGATTTGAGGCATAGTAATTGATGATGTGGAAAATGAAATGTGTAAAGATCCACTTTGTTGACGTAAAGCTTAGCCTTTTCTTGATAAAGATGCACCGATAGCCATATTTGTCTGCAAATGCTTTTACTCGTACTCAAGTTATCAATTATATGATCCAGACACTGTTTGGTTCGTTTCAATTAATACTCGTACCTTGTAACAGAAGAGGCAGAGCAGTTCAAATCCTAAGAGCCGATATGAGCACTTCTATCCCTATAAAGAAGCTCCTTGCGGTTTTCCAATTGATCAACATAAACCATTACAACCAAGCAAAGAAAAAGGCGGAGATCACTTGGAGAATCATTCAGAGAGATTTTCTCATTCAGGACCTCTAGCTCCAGGATTTGGGTGGGAAAAATCTGGGAAGAAATATGATCATGATATTTCTGTTGGTTCCAATAGAGCCGACTTATCCAAGTTTTCTACTTTAGTAGCATCTAGGTCAGTTTTCTACTTTGGTTCCTACATGACACCCTACATGGAAATTTTGTGTCCTACGTGGCGTTCTACACGTATTATGCCATGTAGGACACGTGTGTCTACTTATTCAATTTTATACAAATTTAGGTGTCTACTTGTGCATACTCAAAGTTGGAGGACATAGTTATCCGCTAAAGCCAAGTTAAGGGTAAGGTTTATGTATTATGCCTTGATTATTCCTACCAAAGTTATATTTATTGATTACCCATGCCTCGAAAAGGTAAAGAACCCAAAAAGAAAAAAGTTATATTTATTAATTACTCTTGGAAGAAGTAGAGAATCCAAAAAGAAATTAAAATAAAGGACATACATACGTGTCAAATTAACAAAATAAAATAAAACAGATAGAAATTTAATTAAATAATAAAAGTTATATTTATATATAAGTATAAATTTTAAGAATCTCATAGTGTAAGAGTGAAATTACCTTCTATCCCTACTCTTTTTCTAATTACATAAATTCCATATTTTTTAGACATTCTGGATACATAACTAAGGATCCGGATATATTATTGTTGATACATTATGTATCCATCTGTGGCGCTTATTAAGGGAAAATAAAATTGAAAATCAAATTAAGATCCCATAATATTCATCTGTTGCACTAATTAAGGGAAAAAAAACTGAAACTCAAATTAAGATCCCATAAATTGTGTTATTCCATTCCAGACTACTATCAATGATTCAGTCATATAGCGTAAAGGAACCAAAAATTCAAAATTCAAATTCCTTCTCCCGAATAACCATTCAAATTATGAAGCAACTCTCCTGTCAATTTCATTGACAGAGAGTCGAACAATGATTCTGACCGACCTTTGCCTGAGAGTGCAAAAGTGGTAGTTAAAGGTCTTTTCGATTCCATCCCAGAAATCTCTACTTGTGAAATTGATATTACGTTTGCAGGTAACATAGTTCAAATTTTCTTTGCCACATAGATTTATTTTGGAGCAACTAAAGACATCAGTTAATTCAAAAGATTTTTTGATTGAGTGGATACTAAGTACTAATCATTGTGAGAGTTGTATCTCGTTGCGGTTCCTTCATACTCCATTGACAAATCCGCGGTTGCGACTTTTCAATGTTATATGCATCTTTTCAATGAAGAATGCGTAACAATTTTATTTTTCAGAAATAAGTAAATAACAAGTTATTGGCTATTATATTCAAATCTCAACAACATGTATTAATCGATTCTTCTCTCTTAAGGAACTTCTTACTGTCTATTGTCATATTTATTGTATCAGTTTGTTTATGTGTATATGATACATGTAGTAAAGTGTGTACAAGAAGATGTATCAGATACTTATTATATTAATTTTATATTAAAATTAGTGATTAATGTATCTTGTTTTTTTTTTGCGGCTCACTGTACTATATTTTTGAATGATACATGAGACATTAGCTGCTTTGTAGTGAATTATCATGTAATGTATCGCTAACTTTTAAATGTTTGCAGGTTGTTGTATCTTCTGAAATTATTTTTTCAGTGTATGAAAGTAGACGAATATAAAAAAATATAATTCTGGGATATTTCAACTTGACGTGATACGTTGTGTGTACACAATTGCTATTTTAAAGAGCAAGAATGTTACCAATCTATATCCCTACTGCTCTGATTACTACAAACCAGATGCATTAGCAAACACATGAAGTTTCATGGTTCCAATGTTGGATAAGAAAGATTGGTTAGTTCCAGAATTTGTTTGGAAAGAAATTGTGTTGCCACCTTGATACAAAAGGATGCTTGGACAATTAAAGAATCAAAGGAAAAAAAATCAGATGAAAAGCTAACAATACAGACAAAGTGTTGTGGACATTGTGGACAAGAAGATCACGATAAACGAACTTATATTTCCCAAAGATGGTTGAAAACAAACTTTCTAAGAATGCATTGATGTTCCAGTTTGATAATTTTCAATTTATAGGTTTTCCATTGATACAATAATCTACACTACAACATATTGTTAGCTTATGAACATTTGATACAATAAATTGAAATGTTACTATTCAAAATGAAATTTTGTTCAATTTTGGGTACATTTCTAATTGATAATAATTTGTTCACATTGTTAAAATATAAAATTTTGTGAATCTGATGCAACATGTTATGTTTTAGATACACCATTTATATAATGTATGATTTTGTTTTTGATAATAATGTATCTAAAACAACATGATTGTGAAAAGTTGTGTTTACTATAATAAAGCGCAGTTATAAATATATCACAGTAAAAAGAAAGCAATCTTATGTATCTAATTTATTATGTTATGAATTTGATACATGTTTTTACGAATTTCGAAGCAAATTACATCTTGTCCTTACCTTTTCCCAATTTGCAAAAATCCTTTCAAATTTTTGTCATCTGAATACATCACATTCATCCAGATACATAACAGTTGACACTACAAAAAAAAACAGTGTTTATCGACGGACACAATCCGTCACTAATCATGGATTAGTGACGGATTAGCAACGGATTATTGGATGTTGCTATTATGCTCGTTAGTAAGCTCTTAGTGACGAAAAAATGAGTTCCGTCACAAGTGTAATGACGTCATAGTGACGAAACATTTCCGTCGCCACAGGTTAGCGACGGACTTAGTCGTCATTATATTTATATAATTTTGTTGCTAATTTCATAATTCTAAGACGAAAAAATGAGTTCCGTCACAAGTTTAGCGACGTGATAGTGACGAAAGATTTTCGTTGCCACTTGTTAGTGACGGACTGATTCGTCATTATATTTATATAGTTTTGTTGCTAATTTCATAATTCATTTCGTCATTTTGGATAAATTTGCTACGAAATTTCCGTCGCAACATATTAGGCCTTTAATAATCCGTCGCCAACATTCTTTTCATAGCAACGACCAAATAGTCGCTAAATTTGTTGCTAAAAATTATTCTTCTAAAATTATTTGATTTGGTTATTTTAAATATGCACTGCTAAAATAAATTAAATTAAAATTACTAAATACTCTAAAAATAACAAACATTCATATAATATAATACTCATAGACGATTCATAATATATAAATAGTAAACTCCAAAACCACATATTTTTGGTTTAAAATATCCAAAGAAAACTATCAAGTACCTTAAATAAACCTACGTTCATCAAAATGTTACTACGCAATTTGTAGTTTCCAAAAAGTATGACATTATCAAAAACTAAAGTTGTGAGAGACTAAGGGATACGATCGTCACTTGAAATTGAGGGATCAACCTCGTCCACATTAGTAGGAGGAAGCACTATGGGTGTCACAATCGATGGATTCCCGGCTGGACTAATTGATGCTTGCACTTGCTCAACAATAATAGGAACAAGATGACTAGTTAGTGCAGGCATCATTTGCTTTATAAATTCGTCCATATTTGTTATCGGTGTTGATTGAGAAAATGGAGGTGGTAATGATGATGAGCCACAAAGATTCTGCCCATAGTAATTTTTTGCTTTAAATCCAAGATCGTATATTCTTCTTTTCTTTTCTCCCCCCGCAGCTTGGTAATATGCTTCACGTTGATCAATATCAGTTTGAGACACTGTGTTTTTCCGTAATATTTCTTCATATTTTTCCTATAATAAGTAGAGAAAATGAGAAAGCATTAAAGATAGGGAACAAAACAAATTTTGAAGGAAAATGCAAAAAGACACATAAACTTTTAAGCTTAAAGGACATGTTTTTTGTTTTCCCAGGAAAGAACTGTGTTGTTGCAGAAAGATGGGCTATCTGGTTTCCATATGCATATAATGCTCTAGTGCCTTGTATTAGTAGATTATTGTTGCAAGGAAAATGCAATGAAAGAAGGACAGTGCAACTTATATTAGTTGGTCTATGAAGTGTTGTTTATAAGTTGTAGTAATTAATTTAGACCTACAATTTTGAACTCGTTTGAATTGCAGAATAAAGATCATACTTGAACTCACACAGAACTTTAAAACAAACTAATTTCTATTACCCAAACAGCATCAGAAACACTCAAAAATTACCCAACCAACATCAGAATTACATGAAACAACTGCACTAAAATGACATTAGAATCGCACCAAAACAACACTAAAATTATACCAAAAAAGCCTCAAACAGCACATGAATTACACTGAAACAGCAGCAACGAATTCTCACTAAAACAAGACTAGAGTTGCACAAAAAACAACTGCACTAGAGTCACAGTAAAACAACACTAGAATCACACCAAAACAACACTAAAATAGCACCAAAAAAGCCTCAAAACAGCAATCGGATTACACCAAAACAGTAGCAATAGATTCTCTCTAAAACAGAACTATAATTGCACCAAAAACAACTGCACTAGAGTCACACAAAAACGACACTAGAATCGCATCAAAACAACACTAAAATTGCATCGAAAAGTCTCAAAACATCACCAGAATTACACCAAACAGCAGCAACAGATACACTTTAAAACAAGACTAAAATTGCACCATAAACTACAGTAGGAAAGAACCGAAACACCTCCGAGTTTTAGACTTACATGGACAATTCTAGAACGCTCACCAATAAATGATTTTCCATCATGACCATATGTATGAACATGCAAATGTAATTCAATTGGTGTTGGATCTCGACCTTTTTCAATAGCCTATACAAAAGAAATCACGTTATATATATCATACAATAGAAGATGTTAGTTATAGAGTTTGTAAAATATATATCTCACAAGTTTCCTGCGATGTTCTCCAATTGAAATAGAGCCGCCCGTGTGAGTCCCAACAGCAGTTTCACCACTGCCACGATGATTTTTTGAATTAATTTCTGACTTTTTAATACACTTTTCACTTCCCCAAAGTTGCATCCACCTTTCCCACACATTTTCTGGTACATAACCTGGCCTAACTCCTTCCTTTTTTTATTTTAGAAATGAAATTTCTGTATTTCAGTGCTGCCTTAACCATCCAGTATCTTTTCACTTCGTTTTCACTAATGGAAACATCCCAGTAAAAAAATTTCTGAAATAAGTTTTGAAAGTAATACATTAATGTCCTATCTATATATGTGAATATACTTGCTAAACTCACTTATGATGAAAAGTTATACCTTGAATTCTCCAAAATAACCATTTCTTACATCAGTTAAGACACCTTTCCAATTGATTCCATTGGGATCAACATCACTTTTGAAAGACTTGGATATGAAACTAGAGCATATTTGAGAAGGTTCCAGCCTGTATAAACAAAATATACAGGTAGTAAAATAGAAAAATAAACATTTTTTTAGCACATTCAACATACAAGAGGTCATGTTCTCTAAATTAAATATTATGCTTAAAGGACCAGAAGTTGGTAATGTGATAGTGAAATCCTATCCAGTTATCTTCAATTTGTTCAATGTAGTAAGTAGAAACAAGTTTAGGAATAAAATCAAAAGAATGGACTAACCCTGCAGAAGTTAGAAAGACAAAGGTCCTTGTATGGCTATTGTTGGATTCACCTTCAACAACTGTATTGGTATGACCTGTTGGGTTGCTCTGAGTAGAAAAACCCTGACCTATTAGGTTACTCTGATTTGATGAAGCTGGAGGTGTCTCAAAGATGGTTGGGTTGATACTTTGAGTTGATGTTTCAATATTGGTTGGGGTACCACCTTGCTGAGGAGAAACTATTGTGGATTTGGGAATAGTTGGCATGCTTACACGAATAGCAGGATTACTCCTACCTGAGGATTTTCCACGACCTCTGCATCGAGCCATACCTATAAATAGATGTAACATTGTTGTTAGATCATGACAGATACAAAATAAAATTAAACGTAATCCATAATAATGAGATTACGTGGAACAGTGTTGAAATATTAAAACTGTCACTGTAAGAGCTTGTTGATCAAGTGAAAAAATTGGTACCTGAAAATACAAGAGTAACATAGTTATCTATAACAAGAGTAAATGGATCATGAACTTCTATCAGAAGCTTTACACAAAGAATGAGCATTAGAAATCTATAACATATTTTGAAAATTTGGACACAATCACAGATGATGAGATTAAGGAGAGGGAGAAGCCTTTTAAGAGGCTTGGATTTTCAATACCATCATATCATGTACTTCTGATAAGGCTCTAGAACCTGATGGTTACACAATCACAGTCAAGTAATGTCATTCATTTAAAAGAAATGATCTATTGAGCTTAAGAATTTACATAACAATAAGTCTCCCAAAGAGCTTACTTGTTTGAGCACTTCTTTATAAGGCATCACTATTAACTATTAGTAATTATAAGAATGCATAGTTAATTCGTATGTATGACAGTTATTAAAGCTACAATTAGTAGATTTAATTAGGAATTGAAATTAGAAATAGAACCACATAGTTCAAAGCCAAGAGCTATTTCTTTTTAAAATCCTAAATTGAAAAGCAGAAACTACAGTAGATTATCCTCGATTGAAAATTAGAAACAAACAAAATATAGTGAAAATATAATAGCAGATGATCAAGCACTAGTCACTATCTTCTAAAAAATCTTCCTCTTCCTCATCCTCATTCTCCTCAGTTTCATACTCTTCTTCTGTGGATTCTATGTGGATTTCATGATTCTCTTGCAATCATCCATCATCAATAGGTTTATCCATTTCAATTACATCTCCATTTAGATCATTTAAGAGTATGTTTTCATCAATGGAAACAGTCATATTTATCTCGTGGACTTCAACTTCTTCAACTTGAAATGGAACATTTACTTCTGAAACTGTTGCCACTTCCTCATTAGGCAATTCAATAACATTTCGAGGTTTGACCTTCAGTACAGCTGCCCAATCATCCTTGTCTTTTTTCTTGCTAGGATATGGTACATAACACACTTGTGTTGCTTGCATTGCAAGAATAAAAGGTTCATATTTTTTATATCGACGACGATGGTTAATATCAACCAATTTGTACTGATTGTGCCTTTTAACACCAACATCCATAGTTGGATCAAACCATTCACATTTGAATAATACAGTTTGCTTTAAAGGTGCTTCACGGTATTCCACTTGTATTATCTCTTTTATCCGTCCATAATAATCACCAAAATTTGGATCCGAGATACAAACTCCACCATTCATTGTTGATCTTGTGCTACCATGACATTTTGTGTGAAATTTGTATCCATTAACAAAATACGCAAAATAACATCTAGCATCTATTAATGATCCACGAGCAAGACTACGCAAGAATTCATTCTCAATGGGATTGCATTGGACCTATTTTTTAAAAATGTAAGACTTAGTAAAATTTAAAACTAAATTTAAGCATGTCATTGTATAAAAGATAATTTCACGATACTCACAAATTCCTTGAACCATATAGAGAAATTTTCTCCAAGACTCTCGTCTATTTGACCCTGAGATAGATTCGGAAATTCTTCTTGCAAACGTTGCATGAACATACTTCATTACAACAAAATAAGTTAGATTGAAAAGTCATGATATAAGGATATGTTTATATTATTAAGAAAATAAAATTAAATTTTGTTACCTCACAAACGGCTCAACCTCCTCACAATTTAGTAAGATATAAGTTTGGGCAGCCTTGATTTCTTCAAGGGATAAATCCCTTTTTTTTGCTTCTCTCCATAGTTGACCTGGATGGGAGAATATTGATAAATTTCCTTCAATATCTTCCTTATCCCCACCATCATCATTACGGTCCACGTTATGATTACGTGTCATGACATGAGGTTCAAAATAATGAGAAAACAGTTGTGTTGACTCTGTCATCAAGTACGCTTCACAAATGGAACCCTCAACACTAGCTTTATTTCCAATCATCCTTTTAAGAGTTCTTAGATACCTAAATATATAACATGTATGGATTAGAAGATAAAAATATATAGCATACTAGTCACAAATTTTATATAAAGTTTTACATTTACCTTTCAAAAGGCCATCGATATTGTACAGGTCCAACTATCCTTGCTTCATATGGAAGGTGTACAAGAATATGTTCCATTGAGTCAAAGAATCCGAGAGGAAATATACGTTCTAACTTGCACAAGATTTATGGGATGTCTCTCTCTAATCTCTCCATGTCATCAACTCGTAGAGTTGTAGAAGTAAGATCTTTGAAAAATAAGCTCAATTCTGTAAGTGCTTGCCACACATTACTAGGAAGTAGTTCGCGAAAGGCAATAAGGAACAGTCGTTGCATGAACACGTGACAATCATGACTTTTTATGCCAAATATCTTTTTCGCATGTGTCTGGACATCTACCCAAATTGGAAACATACCCATCTGGAAACTTTAAGCCTTTCACCCAATTGAACAAGATAGCTCTTGCTTCCTTGTCTATCGTATATACAGCTTTGGGATATTTTCCATTACTATCCTTTGCTAATTGAGGTCGATCACAATACTCTACCATATCTTGACGTGATTGTGGATTGTCTTTGGTTTTGTCATCAAAATTAAGAACTATGTTAAACACATTATCAAAGACATTTTTTTCAATATGCATGACATCAAGATTATGTCGAATCATCTTAGATCTCCAATAAGGCAAATCCCAAAAGATGCTTCTTTTTTTCCATCCACAAGACTTACATATTCTTCGATTGACTTGTTCTGCATCTAACTCTGTTACTTTTCTTTTGTCCAAATCACAAATTTGATTCAATATTTCCTCTCATGTTCTATAGGGCGGTGGTGATCTTTGGACAGTCTTGCCTTTAAGAAAGTTCTTACGATCTCTCCTAAATGGGTGATATTGGTTAAGAAACATCCTATGATAGTCAAACCATGATGTTTTCTTACCATGGTTCAATCTAAAGGATTGTGTTTCCTCCATACAATTGGGACATGCTAACTTACCTGCAGTACTTCATCCTAATAACATAGAATATGCAGGAAAGTCACTGATTGTCCACATCAAAGCTGCCCTTAGTTGAAAGTTTTGCTTTTTTGAGATGTCAAATGCTTCCACGCCTGTCTCCCACAACAAAGTCAATTCCTTTATTAGAGGCTGCAAATAAACATCAATTTTATGTTTGGGATTGTTTGGCCCCGAAACAATGACTGTTAAGAACATATAAGCCTTTTTCATACACATTCCTGGAGGTAAATTATAAGGTGTGACAATCACTGGCCATGAAGAGTATCTGCTCCCAGACTGACTAAATGGTTGGAAACCATCAGTACATAACTTCAACCTTACATTTCTTGGTTCATCAGCAAAAAAATGATGAGTGTCATTGAAGTGCTTCCAAGCCTTAGAGTCTAATGGATGACGCATTACACCATTCTCTTTTGTATACTTATAATGCCATCTCATGTCGGTAGCTGTAGCATGGGATGCATACAATCTTTGCAATCTAGGAATCAAAGGAAAATAATACATTTTCTTGTAAGGGATCAATTTCCTCTTACGAGAACCAACACGACACTTGTATCTATCATGGCTACAAAATGTACAAGATGTAAGGTGTTCATCATCACCCCAATACAACATACATCCTAATTCACAACAATCAATCTTTTCAACTGGCAAACCCAAGCTACGCATTAGCTTCTTGGTCTGATAGTAGTTATCAAGCACTATATTATCTTCAGGTAAAGCGTCTTTCAACAATTGCAGCATTTGGTTATAACCTCTTTGTGACATATTGTTCTCCATTTTAATAATTAACATTCGAGAGACAACAACAAGTTGAAAGAGGGAAGAACTGGGATATAATTTTGCATCAGCTGCTTGTAGCAAATCATATAATTTTTGGACTCAGGATTAGGATCTTCCTCCATTGAAAGTTCACAAGGATAAGACGACTCAGGTTCAATATTGCTAAAAGATTGCCAACTTGAACCTTGGGGAAAGTTAGGACCAGCTGCATCAAAAATCATTTGATGGTATGGATTATCATATCCTAATTCAGGTGTAGCACAACCATTCAAATCCTGATCAGAAGAAATCTCACCAATTACATCTTTTTCTCCTTGATGCTACTAGATAAAATAGTTATCAACAAATTCAGACTTATAAAGGTGATGCTTAATCGTTTCAACATCCATGAACTTAAAGTTGTGACATTTTTTACATGGACATCTAACTTTATTACCGTTCATGCGATTCTGTTGCGAACATGCAAATTGGATAAATTTATCCACTCCAATTACGAAACTAGAATTTATAGCCCCTCGTCCATCCAACCTATCATACATTCAACCACACTCTAGATTATTCATGTTCCTAATAATGTTTATATTTACAAAAAAAAAATTAGTAACAAGCACAAACCGTGGACCAGAAAGTACTCTCATTCATATTCATCAAATTCGAACAAAACATGCATATTGGAAAAACAAGAACAATTTCTAAAGTTCTTCACTATGCAGACTTTAAAAAAACTTACGAACTATTAAAGCAATTATTAATTATAATCAACTTACAAAACAGTTGCTGGAACATTCTAATTTTAGTCAACTTATAGAACAATTAAAGCATTCTGATTCAAATCAACTTACTGAAGCATTCTAGTTACAGTGAACTTATTGAAACTATCTAATTACTATATTAATCTCACAAAATTGATGACAAACAAAAGGGATTGAAGCATTACAGTTAATTTACAGTACAAACAACACTTTTCGATGTGTGAAAAACTAGAGCAAGAAAAGAATTTGGAGCCAATACTACATTTCATCAGCAACAAACAGAAGCACATTACATGAAAAACTTTCTAATGAACAAGCAGATAGCTAATAAATTTAATCTTAGAGATTCTTGATGACTATGTAGTTGCTTTGATTTGATTTGGTAAATAATTTAATCTACTGAACAAGCAGTTGACAAGAATCTTTATTTCAAAAAGACAATTTTTAAGAAAATCACATGACTTTCCTCTATAAGTACAACAATTCCTCTGGCAAATAAAACCAAATAAAATGTGAAAGTCTAGAATGCATTTTTATAGCAAATAAAATCAATAAACAAGTTAAAATTTAGAATGTATTCCTCCAGCAAGAACTAATCATAGAAACACCCACAACAACAGAATAAGAATTCTCCAAACTTTTCACTAATCTCTTAAAAAAAAAGGTCTAACTCGAATAGTCTCAAGATAATGGCAACAATCTTCATCATAGTTATATTGAGTAAACAAAATACCTCGGAACTTGAATCTTGAGCTAAATTAGAGACAGAAATGAAGAGTGAGGCTTACTTCAAGCGAATATCAACTAGACCCTGATGATGATGTTATAACAACACGGGCCTGCAACATTTTAACATTTCATTACCTTGGTTATTAGCAAGAACATGGAACAATAACAAAATAAATAAAAACTAAACACTTAATACAGTAAGCAATGAATCTGATTTTTGTTTTGTTTTCTGAAAAAACAGGCAGAGGAAGAGAACTTCAGCAAGCATCAGCATGAGATAATTACTCAATCTCTTCAATCAAAGAAATACTTAAAAGTTCATAAGATTCAAGGCAACTCTCAACAGGTATGTCGTACTAAAACTATTCTCAACAGGTACGTCGTACTAATATAACTTCCTTCTCTTTATTAACCTCATGACATTCCCCCATATTATTTAGGACGGAAACAAAGAAAGCAATTATTACAGAGATCTTCAAGGGACTCTTGCCAAAAGTGTATCAGTGAGCCAATTTCCGGGCAATACAGTAGCTCAGACTTTACACATCAATTATATTCATGAATCCCATCTAATTAGGTGAGCCAATATAAAAAATAATTGTTTTGTTTAAAATTGACAAGGTACCATTGACGCAACAAGAATTAATTTCTACTCTCATTGACAATTGTGGAACCCAAAGTCAATGACCATTCCAACATTGAAATCCCAATGCTTGCTTGAACCCTAACCCCTATTTCCAGAAAACGTAATTTCTAGAAAAAGACCTTATTTTTGGAACACTTAAATTTTTAAAACCCCTATTTTGAGAAATCCCAATCCTACTTCAAGCAATCAAGCTAAATGAAATGGAAAGAGTTAAGAGTTAAAATAACATATTTTCATACACCCAAAACACTAAAATCTCTATTTTCAGAAAACGAGTTGAACTGGAAAACAATGATTTAGTCAACTGAAGCCATTGATTCCCAAATCTAGCGAATCTATATCCAAATGTAGGAACGAGTTGGGGTTCTTATTTTGCAGAAAGAAGAGTTGAAACTACCCATTTTGAAAATACCACAGCCCTATTGAGATGGAGAGCTAAACGAAATTGAAATCGAGATGAGAGACTGAGCTTACAGTGGAGACTTGGAAAGCTAGCAGTGGAGACTTGGAAATGAGATGGAGAACTTCAATGGAGCTTGCAGCGAGACTTGGAAAGCTTCAATGGATGGAGCTTGAGAGAGGCTTCTTTGGAGGAGAGGAGCGGGAGATTGAAAATGTGGAAATAAATTTGTACCCTGGAATATAATGACTTTAAAAATATTTGCAACGGATTTACTCATGGATTCTAACATCCGTCGCTTTCAAATTAATGTATTTATTTAGAAAAAATTATAATGACAGATATTTTCATCGCTATATAATATAAATTTTATAAAAATATATTAAAAAGTTTAGCAACCTTTTTTCCGTCACTAATTCCGTTGCCCAATATTTATTAAATTTGTCACCCATACTTTGTTACTAAATATGTAGGAAAAATTAGGCGCCAAAATTTCGCGCTAATATTTAGCGACAAAATAAATATTCTATTGCCAATCCATCGCTATATTATTACTCAAAAAATTATTTGTCAATTTTGCAACAAAATGGTAATTCCGTTGCAAATCCGTCATTATATAGTGACGAAATTGTGTTCGTCGCTAAAATCCGTCACTAAACGCTGTTTTTTTAGTAGTGGATACATTAGATAACTTGACATTTTAGATTAAAAAGGAAATTTAACATAAAATTAATTGTCAGTTTCCTAAATCACGCAAATCAATTTGATGTCAATCTCTCCAAATTGTAACAACTTCAAACAATTCAAATTTCAAATTTTCTTCTCTCAATCTCTCCCAAATCGTAACAGATTCAAAAAAAAGTCGAAAATAGTAGCTATGTATAGGATACATTTAGTATAAATTAAAATTTATGTATCATGCCTAAAAATTTAGTGCATGATACATCACTATTATCTTATTTTGTTTGAGAATAATGTGTTTTTATAAAAGATACATTATACATGTTATTATTCTCAATAACATTTTTTTCGTGTGATACATAACATAGTGGTGAGTTGATACAAACGAATATTGTTATAAGAATATTAGTGTTTATGTATCAACAGTGATATTTGATAATGTCTACATATATATGACCTTCTAGTTGAATAAGTTTGTAGTAAAAGATAATAAAATTTGTAATAATTATGTACCAAGTACATAACTATGAACAAGATATATCTAATTTGCATTTCAATAAATTAAAGTTATGTATCAAAACTAATATTTAAACAGGTGCATGATGAAATTGCAATGTATCATAATGTTAAAAGGAAGACATCATACATTAATTTAAGAAACAAAAATAATTAGATACATTAAAAATCTAAATCCACATGTATCATAAAAATATGAACAATTTTTTTTTTAAAAAAAATCAACAATAAAATCTGCTGAAAGCAAAAAAAATGATAAAGAAATCATTCTACACTTTCTCCTTTTCTTTGTATCAACTTCCATAATTTTTTTCCACTTTCAACAACGGCGTCACCCATATATCTCGACCTAAAGCCCTTACCGGAGCCACCAACAACTCCACCTTCTCCCCTTTTCTTAGGCGTTTTTCCACAATCGATTTGGAAGTCGAAGATGAATCCTTCCTCAACTAATTGGGTAATCAATATTAGGTAAGGTTAACTGGGTACTCTCACTACTAAAAGGAGCATCATCTCTTATGTATCAGGAGATACAAAAATATTTTTAAAAAAATAGAAGAAAAAACAATGAACGGTAATACAGAGATGCAGAAACACTATTTTTGAAACTACCTTATCACCAAAATCCTAAAAGAGAATGAAAATTTGAAACTAAAAGAAGACACATAAATAATATTTATGCATTGTTTGCATATTGCTTAATAATAGATCTCGTGATCCATTTTTCAGTAAGAATCATGAGAAACTATTCATTAGAGATGAGAGAACACGTTAAACAATAAAAATTTGTCATTGAGCTTGATGCGGCAGAGAAGAGAAATATACATATTGAGTAGCTTGAATTTGATTGACGGGAGAGAGGATTCTTTTTCAAAATTAAATTGATATGAAAATTATAACTGATAAGCATGTGGAGTGAAATTAGGGAGAGATTAAAGGAGTAAAAAAAGGAATGGGTAAACTTGATTTTGGGTGGAGATATTTGTGTATCCGAAAAATTGGAAAATTGGGAGAAATAAGGGATTTATGTAACATTTTAAAAAGGTAGGGAATAATGGAAAATAAGAAAAGAAAAGATGTGTATATATGTAATTTATCCTTTATATAATATCTAGCACCAGTGGTCTAGAGACCCGGGTTCGATTCCCGGCTAGTGCAGTTTGTGGGGATAGCTCAGTTGGGAGAGCGTCAGTTCGATCCACGCTCACCGCATTTATTTTTTGGTTATTCTCCTTTTGTTTTTTTGGTTTAATTTTATATTTTGTTTCTCCATTCTTGGTCACAATTATTCTTTTTTTGGTTTTATTTTATTTTTTTGATTCTCCATTATTGGCGTGTGTGAGCCCAATATATGTTATTTTTCTTTCTTAATTTATGTGACACAAATGGAATTCTAAGAGTTAATGAAATTTTTTATACACATTTTAAAAAAATATATATTGAGTTGTTAATTTGTTGTGATTTATATTTTTTAAAACGTCATTTTGAATAATATGTTATTTCTCCTGTTCAAATTTATGTGACACATATGGAATTAGAAGAGTCAACCAAATGTCTTATATGATTTTAAAGTATTTTCAATTGTTAATTATTGTTATTTATAGTATCGTTTACCTAATTTTCAATAATATATGTTGTTCCATCTGTTCAAATTCATGCGGAACCGATATAATTGCAAGAAATATTTTAAGTTGTTATAGTGATTTGTAGTACAATTAATGTCATTCTAAATATATAATAAAATATTTTAAGCTGTTAAATGTATGTTTAATAGTTGTGTGTTTGTGGCCTCTTATTAGATAGTAAAAATATTTTAAGTTATTAATTATTGTGACTTATGATGTATTTAATATAATTTAGAAATTTATAATATAATATTTTAACTTATTAATTATAATGATTTATAGTATCTTCAATGTAATTTTTGAGTGTACGATAAATTAAAAAAGAAAGTGAGACAAATAAATAGAAAGAACAATAACAAAATTTGAACAAAATTAAGTACATAACATTTTTCTGATAGCATAAGTCCAACAAGTTCACTTACCATTAAAAAAACAACTTCAATTTTTATTTATGATCAAATAAATTTCAATTTTCAAATTTCTTTTTCTTTCCAAAGACGAAAGCTTTTCATCTCTAATATATTTTATTGAATACAATATTATGGATGAAACAATTAGCTTTTTCAAAAGTTAATTTGCCACAAAATAAAACTAAAAGAAGAAGAAATTGTGAGACACAAATGAGGGGTGTAAAAATTGAATTGAACGATAAACTGAATTGAAAAAAATGTTTTTAATTTATGGTTATTGGCTTAACGGTTTTTAAACTTTTTTGTCAAGAAATATTATCGGGTTATCGGTTCGATTTTAAAATCTTGGTTTATTGGGTAAACTGATAGCCTATTAAGACTGTAGCAATTTGCCACTTTACCCGTACATAAATATTAAATATTAATCTCAATACGTTACTAGTTACTGTCTTTACCCTTTAGCCTTCAATTTACACTTCACAATAACTTTAAACTCACAACTTCACATTATACAAAACGTCAAAACCTAAAGTAAAAACCCTATTACTCTTAATTTTTCTTTACACTTGTATAGTCTTTTCATGTTAGTTATTACTATTTTTTTTATTAGCATTTGTAAAGTAACATTATTGTCTTGTCTTGTCAAATTGTTGCAGAAGTCATTTTTTTGGTTTTATAAACATTTTCTTATTGGTTAAATCAAATTATTTGAACCGTTAAGGACCAAAATCAAAAAAATAGATAAAAAAATCTTATTGATTTGCGTATTTCAAAATTGAAAACCGTTAAACCGAATTGAGGGAGGGGAATCTGACCCACATGCATGGAAAATCAACTAACTTTTTGACTGAGGCAACGTAAATATAGACGAATATTTATGTCAAATAATGGAAATGTACAATTGTAAAACATTCGTATACAATACTCTCTTCATTTCAAACTAAGTGAATTATTGAGGCACTGCACACTTATAAAATAAATATCACTTTTCACTTTTGCCCTTTTAGTTATTCTCAAACTATTCTTAATAATATAAATGAGTAATTAACTCTCTTTAAATTATCACCTTAAAGATATAAATGAGGGGCAAAAATGGTATAAAAATTCAATAACTCTCATTAACTTTGAACAATTCACTTAATTTAAAATGAAGGGAGTAGTGTTTAAGCATAGCAATGAGAAAATACCCATATTATCCCTGGCTAGAGAAACAAGCATATCGTCCAACACATGCTTCCTAGCCGCTTATATATAGTAGAATATATACTTGTCCAGTTTTAGTTCATGCGAAAATAGTTACTTTTTAATTCGTTGCAAAAGAAATAATGATAACTTTCTAAATTTAGAAATAATTGACACAAACTTTTCATTTTATCCTTGATGGAGAGTTTTTATAGAAACATATATATCATGAAGTATTTGCGTATGATCATAAGTTTCAAAAATATTTATTTACTTTTTGAAGTCATGTTTAATCAAACTTGGCCACATAAACTAAAACGATGAGGATACTTGAGGTCGAAAATATCAATCTGAATAATCCCAAGGGCAACAAATTAAAGGTTGCAAGATGCGACAAAAGAGGGCTACGTTGCTCAGAATGTAAGTAGTCTCCATCTCCAACCTTAAAGTTGTTAAATTTGAGTTACCAAGAGAGCAAAAATATGGAATCTCCCAGAAAACAAAAAGGTTGTGGTACTATAAAAAACATAGCTTTTTTCCATCGTGAATCAATGAGAAATTAGTGTTTTAAAACATTATTTCCTATCATTTCCTATCGAACCAACTCATTGAAAGAAACAAATTCTTACTTAAATACTGGAAAAAAATCTTAATTTTTTTCATGTGTAAATACTATTACTACTATTTTTCATTTCTTACTGATTCAATTAAAATATTTATAAAAATCGCTACCAAACATTTTTTAAGTAATAAATTTTAACAAATAATAGTAATTTTTCAGTTGTGTGAATTCGAATCAACAAGATTCATAAAGTAGACAGAATCTTAAGGAATCTCTGTAAAGGAAAAGAATAATAATGTTCTTTAAGCTTCATTATAACTTTTTTTTAATAAATAATTAAGAAGATAAGATCCA
The DNA here is from genome assembly GCA_036250505.1 of Solanum acaule. Classification (NCBI taxonomy): domain Eukaryota; kingdom Viridiplantae; phylum Streptophyta; class Magnoliopsida; order Solanales; family Solanaceae; genus Solanum; species Solanum acaule. Next base: position 7,366 of record JAJOOR010006885.1, on the reverse strand, counting down.
AGTGTTTCCCACTCATCATTAGTTACTTAATCCTAATCAACATGCTTATAATTATCCAAATTAGTACTTAAACCACTTAGTAAACTCATGAGTGACTAAGTCTGTCATTATGCTACTGGCCTTTCAGGTGGATAGAGTTAAAAAAGAATTAGTAGAAAATCTTTTACTGTTATTCCCAGTTCTTAAAGTAAAAAAAAATGCTGATGTTGCAATTTCTTTTTTTTTTCTTTTGTTTTTCACATGCGTTTGATCATTATATTATTTGTTTGCTAAAAATTTTATCATAAAATCTTTACTATTGTATTTTTGTTTCGTGTTTTCATTTTGAAATGTTTTGCTTGAGCTGAAGATTTATTAAAAGCAAACCTCTCTAACTTCACAAGGTAGAGTAAGGTTTGTTGTTTGCGTACACATTGTTCTGCTCCAATTTCAATGGTGGGATTACACGAAATATGTTATTGGTGATGTTTGTTGTAATTTGACACTCATAGTAGAGTTCAACTAGATTTGAATTTGCTTCAAAAGAAGTCATCGAAAAAGTAACATTTTCTCTCACAAAAATGAATTCATGCACTCAAAACTCAAATTTAGAATCTTTTACGTGTTACTCCACTACCACCCTTATTGACATGTTGCAATTTCTTTATATCATGGATGCTATGTGCTTAAACTAAAACGTGTCTAATAGAACTACAAAATTAGAATTAGACCATAAAAGAAAGGGAAAAAGGACAAATATACCCCCAAACTATCGTAAATGGTATGCAAATACCCTCCGTTATACTTTTGGGACATTGGTGCCCCTGCTGTCCAAAAACTAGAGCATATATACCCTTTATAATAACGGACATACACGTGTCACAATCATATCTACTGACCCGACATTTATTAAATATCAGATTGACGGACAAGATTGCGCCACGTGTCCCTATGTAGTCTTTCGTTAGAATGAAGGGCATATATATGCTCTAGTTTTTGGACGGCAGGGACACCAATGTCCCAAAAGTATGACGGAGGGTATCTACGTACCATTTACGATAGTTCGGGGGTATATTTGTCCTTTTTCCCTAAAAGAAAAGGACCAAGTATACACAGAATTAATATCTCAAGTGGTCACTCAACTATGGACTCTTTTCTCAGAAAGTCACTCAACTTTGATTTTTAACTCAAAAGTCACTCAACTATGAATTCTTTTCTCAGAAAGTCACTCAACTATGAATTCTTTTCTCAGAAAGTCACTCAACTATAAATTTTTTCTCAAAATGTCATTCAACTTTGAATTTTAACTCAAAAGTCACTCAATTATGAGTGTTTTACTTACAAAGTTACTCGACCATGAATATTTTACTTACAAAATCACTCAACCTATTCAATTAATTTTTTTACTTAAAATTTACTTTGATGAAATTTTTATTCCTAAGCAAAAAAAAAAATTTAAAAAAAAAGCATCCATTTGTACTGCCAATTATACTGTGCTTAAAAATATCCAATATCACCTTCAATATACTATTCTTAAAAAAAAAAATTCAAACTGGAACGATGTTCCTATAAATACGTGTTAAACATAGGGTAGAAAATAATCATAAAACTCATGGAATTTAAAGGTTCTTAAAATAATTAATGCTAACTATTATATTTGGGGGAAAAGGTAAAATAAAAGGATCACTATTATATTTTTAGTGGATCGAGTCAAGTAGGTGGGTCATCTTTTTACAATTTTAGTTAGAAATAAAAATTTCATGTAAGTAAATTTTAATTAAAAAAATTAATTAAATAGGTTGAGTGACTTTCTGAAAAAAGAACGCATAGTTGAGTGACTTTCTGAGAAAAGAAACCATAGTTGACAGACTTTTGAGTTAAAAATCAAAGTTGAGTGACTTTCTGAGAAAAGAATCAATAGTTGAGTGATCATCTGAGCTATTACCTCAGTATACACAATATAAAGAATTTTTACATTAAATATTTACTTATTTTGTATAATATTAAAAAACGATAAATAATTAGCTATTATTGGGATGTTCGATACGAAGGAAAATCATCAAGGGTGTATTCCATATTAATTATATTATCCCCACCCTCCAACATATTATATCTTTACCCTCACCCCATAGCTTTCACTCCCAATACATTAGGTTATAATCTATAGTATTATTTAATTCATTTCGATCCGTTTTAATTTAGCCTAAATCGTTCATTTGCGACTCCAAGGAAAACCTTATCTTCCTTTTTATTTTCTCTAATTTTTAATGTTGCTTTCATAAATGTGGACCTAATGAGGCAACACATAGGATTAAGAGCGACAAATATAATTAATTAAATTTGTTTGATTGCTTCTTATCATCATAACCCACTTAATTAATTGTTGTCCATCATCTATATTCATTGGGTTTCCATATTGGTTTAAAATCTTGCAACTTGTTTCTTCACATTTTGTTTTTTTTCCCCACTTCATCCACAAAAAAGAAGTGTTATTTCTTTATTTTCATTAATAATTAATAATGTTGGAAAGTGCTATTTCTTAAATAATATCTTTAGGTGGAAAGTGCATAGTTAATTATCTTATAATTTTAACTCTTTTTGACTATTGTTATTCTAATTATCCTTTCTAACTCTAGGTTCTTATTCACATTTTTTAATCTAACTAAATAACTAAGCATAACTTACATAAGTAATCTAATAAATGAACACAAATATTAGCATACAAAACTATAACTAGTGTGCTGTGTTGAAATGAATAACTCTTGAATGAGTTTAAGTTGTATACCTAGTAAGCATAGGGAATATTTTATATTTCAGGGTTTCCCTAAAAATATCCGAGCCTCCTTATAATGTGAAATTTATAATCTTAAAAATAAAACAAGTTACTTGAATAAAAACGATATTAGTGTAGCAATTTCTCACATTCGAATAACAACTAATCAACTAGATTTTCTCTAGTTTAACTTTTTTGAGTTATATTTAGTTGTATCAGCTAAGAGTGTTAAATATGGCCCAAAATTTGATCGTCTGCTCAATTCACCTAAAATTTTATGGATTGAACATAAGATAATTTTATATTGGTTCATGTTAGGTTGGGTCAGGTCCCTAGTCAAAATCGAGGGTCAAGTCTTAGGTATCAAGTCCCGAGTCAGGCTTGGTTCCCGACCATCGCGTTGAGTCCCAAGTAAGGGGTTGGAGTTCGAGTCTCGAGTCTTGGCTTTTGGATCAAATTCGGGATTTAGGTTTTGAGTTAGGCTCGGGGATTAGGTCCCGGGTCATGACTCATGACTAAGGCCGGGACAAATCTAGAGTATTGGGTCAGGCTCGGTTCTCAAATCTCATGTTCCAAGTGTCGGGTCGAGGCTTGATTCAAGGGTCTCGAGTTAGGATAAGTGGACTATTCAAAAAATTGGGTAGGTCATGACCCAACTAATAATTTTTAATCTATTTTAACCGACCTATTTTAGCTCAAGCTAATAAGTAGTTTTTGAGCTGATTTTATCTCAATCTATTTATAATTAACTCAATTCATTTAACTTGCTAAATTCAATTCAATCCGTCTATTCGATACCCATTCGATCAATATTACTTTGATAAGAATATGCTAAAAGCATTTTATGGAACCCAGCTAGAAAAAAAAAAGAAACCGCTCACATGATAGTTGATGCTTCTAAGATACCATTATCATAGTACTCCCTCTGTCCCAATTTATGTGGTACTTTTCATTTTTCGAGAGTCAAACATTTTAAGTTTGACTGAATTTTGCGCATGTAATCTTCAATTATTTTGAAATGAAATTTATATATTTGTAAACTACGTAAAAAGTATTGTAAATCACACTAATTGATAATTCAAAATGTTTAAAAGATCTATAAAAAACTTACGGTCAAAGATAGACTTGTTTAAATCTCGAAAAATAAAAAATGCCACATGAATTGAAACAGTGAGAGTAGTACTTAATTACCCATGCCTCTAAAACCTAGTAGTACTAATTAAATACACAGCACCAACTATTGAATGATATCATAAAGTCATCAAGTCTAATTAATCTGCTGGACAAGTTGTAATTACACAATTAGAAAATCAGTAACAAGTAGTACTATGTATAATAATAGCATATTGAGTAGGTGAAAGGAAGATACTGGAAAAGTCATCACTCATTGAACCAAATAGAATATGCTAAAAGCATTTTTAATTAATTTATGGAATTAACAACCTAGGGTCCAATTAGACAAAAAAGGAGAAAAACAGAAGCCGATCATCACACATACTAGTACTATATAGTTTGATGATACCAGTATGTAGTATTAATTAATTAATTACTACAAGTGACTCTCTACGCCATAGTTCTGTTTTTGACGTGAAATATAAATTTATATGATTATATTATTAATTTTTTTTCTCATTTATTTAAAAGAATGTATTAGGAAAAATAATATGTGCATTATTTTTGTGTATTGTTAGAACCGTGCATAAAAATAATTCATATATAATTAATGTAAGTACAAGTAATACAAGCATTATTAATATACTGTATTTAACATTATTATTGTTCTTAATTTTCTCTATTAGAATATATATATGAAAAAATCAGAAGCAACACATAGCAAAAACAAACTTTTAGCGGCAATAAATATGCATATTAACAAAGTATGCTAAAGTCATTTTCAGAATTAGTTAATTATCATTAAATTCATTTATAAAAATGCTAAAATGTAATTTTCACCAGCAATTGTCATTAATCAATTATCGCAAAAAAATATTTTTGATATAATAACCTAACAGTAGTAAAATAATAAATATCAGAAACTAGCTACCATTGTCCGAATCTCTCAAGAATAAACTCTATTATCACACATTTCATGTCAAAAACTTTATGGAAAACAAATCTATAGTTGTAGGCCAAATATTACACACTCACCACTTATATATAATATACAATTAATATAATAATAAGTTAATTAAGCACATCCCATAATGATAACATGCCAAATAAATATGGAGATGTGAAAATTGATGCCCAATATGTGAGTAGGATAATTCGTCCACGTGGATCACGTGGGTCCCAATGGGTCCCAGTGTTGTGCTTTATAAGAACACAACTTCTTGCCACAAAAAAAAATATCATAGGGCAAAAAATAATTAAAAGTATTAGTATAGTTAAGATGGCCGCAAAGAATTCAGATGAACCCGAAGGCCTTTATGAGTTGACTTTTGGGTTCATAGATGAAGGGATCGAGTTTCAGTCATGTGAAAATTCATTAGAATTGAATATTAGTTATAGTAGCGGAGAGATATTAATGGATGAAGAGGAGGAGGAGGATGGAAATGTTAACGAAAGTGAAGAAAATAAAGCGTTTTGGGCATCACAAGAAGAGCTTCTTAAGGTAAATTAAATTAATTACGATTTTTGTTTTTTGAATTACTATTTAATTTGGTAGTTGTTGCTTACCAAATATTTTGTTTTTAGACAACATTGTGTAGGACAACTTCTTTTGAATCAAAAGTTAGAAAAGCAACAAAAGAGGCTTTAAAAGAATTGAAATTCACAAGTTTCAATTGTAGCTGCCGGAAAATGGTATCCGATGGTTGTCTGAAATGTATGCAAAGAGAAATCTCCGATCGACTTACAAACGAAGGTTATAATTGCTTCATTTGCAAGTCAAAGTGGAAAAGCACACCCGAAATACCTTCAGGTATGTTGTAAGTGGCAGAATGACCTTGCTGTCACGATCCACTGAGATTCAGTCATTTAGTATTAAGTATTATATATTTTGTTCAGGCGCAAGAGAACAAAAAGTGCGCTAATTTTGTTATGTTTATTGTTTTTCATTTTAAAGGTGAATACACATACATGGAAGTGGTGGCAAACGCAAGTTCAAAAAAAGGTGAAATGAAGGTGATTATAGAATTAAATTTTCGAGGAGAATTCGAAATGGCTCGAGCTAACGAAGGGTATAATCGTCTTGTGGAACAGTTGCCGGAAGTATACATCGGAAAAATCGAAAGGCTTCGAAATTTAATAACAATATTATGTTGTGCTTCTAAAAAATGTATGAAGGAAAAAAAAATGCATATGGCTCCATGGAGGAAGCATAAGTACATGCAAGCTAAATATCTCGGCTCGCCGGAAATTAAGTCGGAGACAATTTTTCCGGTGAATAATTTCCGGCGGTTGCCAAGGCCAAGTGGTTCAATGCTCACTTTTGATTTGCTTGATAGCTTGACCCCGTCGATCAAAGTTATTTGATCACGGGGTCAAATTTCTTTTAGCTAATATAGTAAGTATTAGAATATTCCTATTTTGCTCTTGGAATCCGGAATTATTAATTTTGCTCGTAAACTAGTGAAAATATTCCTATTACATCCTTGTAAGTTATGGTTTATTTGAATTTAATTTTGTATGAATTTTACTGAGAAGTATAAACAATAATTTTCAGTTTCAATAAATTAAACAAATTATTGTAGAATTTTGAACTCGAATCGTAAAATTCAAGCCATTTAATTAAGCTTTAAATGGAAATATGTTAATTGATCGTCAAGCCATCATATCAAACAGGAGAAAAGTTGAAGGACTTATTTGATTAAGCTATAATTAAAAGATGTAAAAGTGATAAAAATAAAGAAAACAGTGAAAGGAAATTGATAAAGATATAATTAAAGGTAGGAAGTGTTAGGTTATTCATTGATTTAACTTGTTAATTAATAGCGGAGCAGAATTTTTGAATATTTCAAATTGAAAAAAAAATTAATATACGAAGAAACTAAGGCGATTCAACTTTTTCTACTGTGACTTTGGAAAATTTAACCTTATTTTATGGAAATCATCGTGTTATCCAAAAAACCAATCTTATTTTATGCACGGAAAAGGGTCAAAATTGCTCCTGAACTATGCGAAATAGATCACTTATACCCTCCATTACATTTGGGATCAAAAGTACCCCCGCAGTTATCCCAGGAGACCACAAATACCCTCAAAAGTTAACACCCCAATTTTCTAGTGACGTGGCAAGCCACATGGGACTAATCCCTTCACCTAAGCGTTGCCAACTAAGATTCACTATAAAAGAACTTGACTTTTAGTGGCGACAAAATTGCCACAAAATCCCAAAATATTGCCACTAAAGGTTATGAGTGATTTTTAGTGGCGACTAAGGCTCCAACAACCATTCGCTAGTAAAACCTATTTTTTCAACAAAAAAATATGATAATTAATTTTCGATTGCGACCTAATTTTCTAAAATAAATAACTTGCAATATCAATATTAAAAACATCCAAAATTATTACAAAAAATAATCAAAATTACTTCTCGATTCAAATCTCCTACTATATAATGCATCATTGTACATTTTATACATTTACATATGACATAAAAATAAAACATAC
>JAJOOR010006884.1:0-36181 GCA_036250505.1 Solanum acaule | reverse complement strand
GGACGGGTACAGGTATTTTTTTCCGGAATTACCGGTTCCGGTCCGTCCCGGTTCCGGTTCGGTTCCGGCCCGTGGTTCCCGGTTCCGTTCCGGTTCCGAAACGTCCCGGTCCGGTAGTTCCGTTACCGGTTCCGTTGCCACCCTTACCTTACCTGGCGCGTGGATGTTTTCAGTACAACACACTTGCCCTTCCTTTGTGTGTCGAGATCAATATTTGCACCATCCTCCTCAGCTTCTTCTTCAGGATTCATTTCCAAAATCTAAAAAAGACCGGAAATAAATGAGTTCCTCAAAGCTAGACATCCTTACTACTACTTCCATTAACCCATATTCCTAATACCCCAAAACAAAAACGCAAAGAAATTCAAAATTTGCATCCTCACAGTTCAATGTGTTAAGAAACATAAGACCTCAATCTACTGGAAAACAGACTCAAACACTGAAGGAAAGGAAGCATAACGGTCATTTCCTTCTGTCCTGCCCAATTTATGTTTCTCTTGATCATCCTCCTATTTTCTTTCTTTACAAAAAAAAAAAGAAACAGAAATAGGAGGATGGACTAGAGATACATATATTCCCATCTATCCCCTCCCAAAAATGCAGTTTTTATACTTATATTGGCACTTCAATTAATTTTTCCGCGAACTCCTCAACTAATTGAATAAGAAAATGCTTCAAATAAAATCAACAATATATGCATCTTTAGAATGTTAGTTTGTCGATAGTCCGTGTTATAGAGAATTATTTCGTGACATTAAATTATTCCAAGAATATATATATGCTTCAAATAAAATCCACAACAATATATGCATCTTTAGAATGTTAGTTCGTCGATAGTCCGTGTTATAGAGAAAATTATTTCGCGACATTAAATTATTCCAAACAAAAGATATATATATATATATAGTCATGTACCGAAACACATCCTAAAAGTTGCGAACTACGAAATTCTTTTGCCGTAGCACAAGAGATGTTTCAAATCAACTTATAAAGTGACTAGGAGCAAGAACCGATCCAACAATTCTTTCATACTTGAGATATCATCACATAGAAGTTGTTCCTTTGAGTCCTTTAGAAACCTCCAATTTTTCCTTTTGTAAATTCCTAACATCTTGCTTCTGGCATTGAAAATTTAGCATGTTACAGTACTCTTCCTGTTGATGAAACAATTGCTAATGAATTACCCAAGTTCCTCATCCTATTTTTGTGCAGCCAAAGACCCGCACTCCTTCTGTAATAACACTATTGGTACTTGTCACTATCCCATAATCTAAAGTTCCTGCCTACAACAAGGTTACTCATTATACACTGCCATCATGAGGGGATAAAAATCCGTTCTTTGACAGCCAAGAATGTATAAGCCCAGTGAAATATATGCTGAATAACCAATAAAAAGTATGATGTGGTACATAAACTTACTGCACAGCAGACTTCAGGTTCAATGTAGTCAAACCCCATATTCAAAGACGTCCTAAACCCTCTCTGCACTACACTCTTTGCTAAGGATAGGCGTCAAAACAAGATAGATACTCATTGATGAAAACCTAATTACTCATCTCAACTTGTTGCCGATCAAGGAACTGGATAACGAAGTTGCTTATTGAGCTTCATTTTCTAAAAATAAATTTCTTTTTTTCCTTTTTTGTAAATATCACTTGCTAAAGATAGACGTCGAAGCAAGAGGGATACTCATTTGAGGAAAACCTAATTACTCACCTCAACAATGTTGCCGACCAAGTAAGGAAGTTGCTTATTGAGCTTAATTTTTTCTTGGTTCTCCTTTATCTTCTCCTTGAATGAATCCAACTCTAGATTCGTCCTGCTTTTCCTATAATTCACCATTCCAGTCAATTAGTCAATCTCCTCGGTAAAGCCCCAAAATTGATACAAATAGGCAAAACAAAACATTCAACAAACACAAAATAACTCATGATAACTGTGATTAGGGCAAAATAAGAGAGATCGGAACCTTTATGATTCGAATTTCATTGTCAAGAAGGCGTGAAGCCCTAATAATATCTTCAGTGGACATAGCATGGAGCTGGTCATCTTCGAAGTTGCTATCCTCAGCCATCGGCGTCGCCATCGTTGACAGAGATTGTGTTTGTATGGGATTCCGGGCAGAAATTGGTGAGAAGGTCAGAAGGAGTCGATCTGTGTAGGCTTGTACAGTCGAAAAGCTTTATATTCTCTTCTTTTTGGATGCCAATATTTGCAGTCTTCTTCTCCAAGAAAAATATGTTATATGGGCCGTCTCAATGCTGTTGGTACTGGCCCAGTATCCTTTTTCGGCCCGCTAGAAACCTAAAAAGCCTAGGGCAAATTTTAAAAAGGGAAAATTACCTACTTAAGAAAATATATACTATTTTATTATTGGTTATAGCTATAGTTTCTGAAAATTACAGCTCGCCTCTAACATTAAGTTACAATTACGTGGCGCGACTTTTCAGTTTTGTATAAACGTGTACGCTATCTCTCTTCCTATATACAAGTTCATTCCTTCTCTCTCTTCATAATCCATTACCTTATTTTCTCCTTTAATCACTCAAAACAAATTGATTCCAAAATTTAAAATTTTCATCCAATCCTTCTCAAATCGTGCTACCAGATTTTTAGGATTACTATTATGTGATTTTACTTTCTTCCTACATTTTTTTATAAAAATAATCTATATATTATAATTTGTATAAACTCTTAAATTTCGAATCTCCATGTGTACTCATTTTTTGTATAAATGCATTTTTGTATATATGCTTTTTCAAATTGTATATTTCTGATGTTTATGTTTGTATACATTATAACGAATTGTCTAATATTACTATAATTATACAATTTTTGAATTTATATTATATCAGAAAGGAAATCCGCTTTTAGGTATTCAAATTGTATATTTGTATATTTTTTGTCCTTGTTTTGGGATTTCTTTCTCAGTTGTACTCAAAATTGTATATTGTTATTTGAATTGTATATTTATGATGTTTTGTATAAACTATATTGACTTGTTTAGTTTTATAATAGTTATACAATTTCAGAATTTACATTACTTAGGAAAATAAGGCTGATTTTATGTAGGGGCCCCTTTTATGTATCCAAATTATATATTTGTAAATATTTTTGTCATTGATTTAGGATTTTTATTACAGTGTACCAAATTTGTATAAATTCATAATTGTATTCTGTAATTCAAATTGTATATTTCTATATTTGTTGTCACTGTATTCAGATTGTATCTTGTATAATTCATTTTTATACAATTTATTAGGAAGTACAGTTTATTGTCAAACAAGCTTAAATGGAGGTAGACCAGGTATACATTAGTAATGCTACCCTTGAAGTGTGTAATGGAGGAATATGCAATTGCACAACGATTCCAGTTTAAAACAATTTCAAAGAATGTATAACATTGTATAAATTTGTATAACAATGTGTGATTACTTGGTTGCTGCTACGAAGGAATTGTGGTGTATTTGGTATGAAGTCTAACGATTTAATATTCCGCGAATTACGACATTGTATGCATTTTCTCAACCAAGATTACCGCCATTACCTTAAGAAAAAATGAATTTAGTTTTGTATATACAACTTTGAAAAGAAGTGAATTATACAAACGATCATTCCTATAGCAACTAAAAATATAGCTACAGTCAGTAATTATTAAAACTGTAGTTAAGGAGAATAATTATTTTAATTATGGTAGCTATTTTCGTAAGTTGCCCTTTTAAAAATATGGATAAATATCATTACCTAAAACAAGAAATTGCTTTAGAGTCCAAATCTTTTTCTCCTGGTGGAACTCCAATATAATCTATTGTAATACATGACTTTTAAAGGTGAAACTCTAACATTGTGCAGAGGGTATTGAAGGACTTATACGTCATAATAGAGGTGATTGGATACTAGGCTTTATGAAGGGTATTTCAAGTAGTATTAATACTCTAATGAAATTATTAACTTTTATGTAGAGGCTTAGATTGCAAATTATAATAACTTGATGCCTTTGAAAATCTCCACAGACAATGACCACAAATTTTATAGTTCTATAATTCATGAATGCATATCATTGATGCAATTATTGGAAGATTCAAAACTCTCGCATACCTATAGAGAGCAGAACAAAGTAGCTGACCTCTTAGCCAAGAAAAGGGAAAAGAAGCAATTATTTGATCCCACAAGAGTTTTGCAAGTTGCTTTGATGTTCGCAAAGCTTGAGCAGATATACTAGGAATTACTTTGCAAGGGAAATTTTGACTCAAAATAGTAATTTCATAGCAACCAATGCTACAATATATAACGGGAATAGTACTATTCCCTTATTTTGTAATGTTACTTAAGTTTTTTTGCTACTAATATTATCTAGTTAACTAAAAAAAAAAGTTTGAAACTATTAAAGGCAAAACTATACTTTTTTTGTTGCAACTTTTATTGTTCGAATTTCAACTGTTTTCATTGATTATATAATATTCTCTCATGATACCTAGTGCCTTACCACTTTGTTACTTAAGGTATCTATTTCAAACTCTATAAGTCAAAGTCCAAGATTTTTTTGAATTTTAGCACATTATGCCCCAAACATCAAATTTAAAACGGCTTATGCCCCAAATTCTTCTATTGGATCTACGCCTTTCATTTGCGCTCCAGAGCACTTTTTGTGTGCCCCACCCCGAATTGATATGAATTGATAATATGAAAAGAATAGCTTTATCTGTATTGTTCATTTGGACTACTAGATGTATTGAACTTCTTAGTCAGTGAGAAATCAAACTAAGATCCATGTCTAGCTGAAGCTTTTTCTAGTTTCAAGTACATACAATGCTATATCTTAAGTCAAGATAACAATCAAACAAAAGAGGCAAATTTCATCAGAACTAAAGCTTCCAGTACACGTCTAATCGATGAAGTAGGCCAGCAACAATAGCCCAAAACAATATCTCAGCAAAGATGACATAAAGAAGTGTTCCCACTCTTGTTAAATGCCACACTCCAATGAATATGTGCTTTTTGATCCAATATATCTGCAAATGTTGAGTAAGTTCAATCAGTTTACTTACACAACTATGAACTCATACAAGAGAAAACATTGAATTGAGTTCACTTCTTATTTTCGATCCTATCTGTCAAAGATTGTAAGCAAAGCCAGAAGCAACAATTGTCGTATGGCCTATTTAAGTTTTGACAACTGGCTGCAAAAAGCAGATGGCTAGAGGCAGATGTACTGCATAAGTAACTTTGTTTGTGCTAAGAAATTCACCATATAAGTACAAATTTCGAACAAAGTAACCTATTTGTTGTGGTAGAATTTCAAACTCGAGCCCATAATATTCAAATCCTGAATCCGCCTCTGACTATTTCTATACAATGGACTGCAACATATCAAAGTGAGGAAGTAATGAAAGAGATGAATGAAATCCCTGTGTGTTATGAGGGTCCTCGTAATACCAGTCGTTGATGAAACCTGCAAATATTCTTGTGGCGGCCATTACATAAACAAGCATCGCATTCATACCAACCATTCTAGTGGAAGAAATATATACTTCAAGTTCAAAATGTCAACCTGCATTCCAAAAGGACCAAAAGGAAAGGATCATGATTAGAAGTTTGTGAATCTTTCTACGGTGATGACACATCAGAATATTGTCACTCTAAGCTTTTCTTGTTAAAAATACTCATTCTGCAAAATCCTAGCTACACACTCCTGCTCTAATGTACCAACTTGATCAGTTCAATTTGTTGCAAGGAACATATAATAGAAGTGACCAGATTTTTGGACAAGACTACTGTACCAGAATGTAGAAAGCAGAGAACACTAACGCGGCTAATCCTGAGGTTACACAGACATAGCTGAAAGTGTATAATTGCTTATTTAAAGGAATAGCTACATTCAGCACCATCAAAGAAAAAATGAGGAAGAGAAAAGAAGATATATCCAGCTTTCGAGTGCATTTCATAAACTGCGAATTTTACCATCTGTGAAGTGGAGAATAATTCCTAAAACTAAAAGAGCAATGCCCATGCCAATCCAATGAAAAAGTCTGGACGAGTGATCCTGGAGTTACAAAAATTAGAATATCAGTAACTTTGCTTTAATTTGGTGAGACGGTCAAGTCTAGAAGATTTTGACTTAACCTTCATATGAATAAGAACATGCCCAAAATGAACTCCAAGGACCGTGGAGACAATAGCAGAAATTGAGTTGTAGTCATAAGTAGAAGAATTTACCAGACAAAAAAAATTGAACATTGGTAAGTAGCATAAAAGGTATTAGACTTTAAAAGCTTTTATTAATCAAGCAACTAGAAATACGGAGATAAAGATTGTATTGATGATACGAGCACACAAGACTTGAACGAAAAGAGAGAATTGATGATACGAATCCTACCTCAGAATTCCTTCAGGTTCAAAAGGAGCCCAACACCATAATGGAGCATCATCCTTGAAAGGTTCCTCATATGGAGAATTTTTAGTGCAAGTAGAATAAAGATCCATCAAAGGTGTTATAGATGAACTTAATCCGGTGATAATGGAGATGGCAAATCACAAAGAACAACAATAGAGGGAAGATATAATTTTGTGAAGAAACAATCACCTTGGATCTCTTCCAAGCCGGACGTGGATAAATGTGATTGATTCCAAGTATATGTCTGTCAATATAACCCACTGCATTGCAAAAAGGATCAAGATTTCCTCTCACATTGCAAGTTACCTAATACCAAAAGCAAAATCTTTTGACTTTAAATATAGAAATATTAAAGGTAAATTTGGAACATGGACAAGTGAAACTCACGGTTAAAGTCTTCCCAAAATCAACACTGTCCGGGTTCTGGACAACAAAATTCCAGTCAGGAACATATGTTCTGTATAATGTGGCCAAGTAAACTACTAAAACACATGCTCCAATAACCCTGAAATCATGAAGAAATGTTTAGTACTAACTTGGAGATCCTTAATGCTATCACCACTTTGGAAACACCAAAATAATACTCACCATTGCCAGTTGTATAACTTGAAAATGGAGAACCATCCCATTGGTAGTCCTTTGGATTGGGCTTGTCTTGTTGTTATTTCTATTATAGCCACTACCAAGTAAACGAGAGCAATTCACTACAAAGATAAGAAGCAGGAGAATTATCACCAACACAAGATATTAGCATTCAAAAGAGAGATAGAAAAGGGGGTGGGATCAGAAACTGTTACCTGGAAGATGCCACACAACCTTATCCTATTCATGTCAAAACCATATTTTAGCTTGTCAAGATCATGGAAATATCCCCCTCCACAATTCAAAGGATGAGTTTAGGCTTCTAATAATTTTGGGACGAGGAAAGATGAGATGCAAGACCAGGTTTTACAAATGGATTCCCACTTGGTTGAAAGTTTCTATCTGAAGCCAAACATAATTCTGTTTCCTAAAGGAAAGTTAATCAGTAGATGTCATTACTGATCATTCGTTCTGGGATAGATTGTCCATTAGAAAGGAGAAAGGATTTGGAGATTCATCAGAGCTAAAAAGTAGTTACAACTTATTGCAATCGCGAAGGTTGGCAGAATCACACAGAGAGGGCTAATAAAGCAATAACCCCTAAGGTGAGTACGTGTGACTACTTTAGGAGATCCAATATATATTTAAGTCCTACAAATCATCAACTTCTAAAGCACAACATTGACTAATTACTATGGATGTTCTCCATTGAAGACAACCTAAATTACTTTTTCAGATTTGCAACAGATTATACATTCAGTCAATAGCATTAAAGAACTGTGAAACCTTACCAGAGAAAGGGGGAAAAGGTTACTTCTTTATTTCAGAAGCTTGTAGACACTAGACACTGTGAGTCCAACATTTCGCCTAGATTTCCTATGATATATTCTATATGAATAGAATGGATCTTGCATGAATTATGGAAAATTGAAGGGAAGAATAAAATAAAAGGAAGGAAAGAAAGATAACTGACCTTGTAAAGGAGGCCCCAAAATAGAAGTTTGAGTGTCCTTAGAATCACCTTTCTGATGGCCACTAGCTTTTCTGGTATTCTCTACACAATAAGTAGTTAAGCACCAATGAGTAGGACCAATTACCTTACTTTATCTTCTTGATAATGGGAAAAAGAAAAAAGAATGCAAAGATAACCTTCACAGCAAGTGCTATGTCATTCCCACAATAAACAGAAAGAATGGCATCACAAAATCTGCAAGATTGCAACCGTTCCATGGTGCATGCCCGATCATAGGCCATTCTCCTCCCGCATCATCAACCAAGACCATCAGCTACAAATTCGATGTCTGAATTAGTGTACATCCCAATGCACTAAGCAGGTTCCAAAAATCTAGTCCAAGCAAATCACGAGACTAAGGATTTCATTCTTAAGATTATACATGAGGTAGTTAAATAAAGATAAAGATAAACTCAAAAATTTGCCAGGTTTCATTAGGGGACATGATAAATAGGATACAAAAATCAATCTCTTCTTTAAAATGATAAAGAGAATACGAAATCAATCATGTTACAGCATGAATACTCTTCTCATGAAATCTTCACGTCCTTACTGCAACATGAATCTATGAGATACAGATGGTCAAACTTACTGCAATAGTGAGGCCTCTAAAAATATCAAGGGAAGCAGCACGCTTCGTCTTCTGAGGCTTTAATTCTTTTTCTTCTTCTTTCTCTATTTCTTTAGATTCAACTATCACATATTGTTGTTGCTCTTTGATTCCAGCCATCAACTACACTAACGGCTGATGATGAGGAAAGAAATATGTCCAACACAAAATGATATTTTTATATTGCAACATTTTTTACTTCTTTGTCTGCATCCGGTAATGAGTTTGTCTTTATACTAAAGATTATGTGACTGCCTTGAAGTGGCTTCAATTATTGGAAAAGTTTTCTTTCGTCAAACCTCAAACAAAATAGGAATTATAAAAGGAAATACAAAAAAAGATACTCGCTTCATATATGTATTTAGATACCTAGCAAATCTCGCTAGCTCCAACCAAATACATACGAATACATGTATCTAGTGTGATTGCTTGTATCGAATCTTGCTGGCTTCCCTCACCAATCTCACTTGCCTCTCACCCTATAGCAAAAATACATGCATCTAAGCATAAAATTCGTAGGAAACTCTTAATTAGTAATAAGATACGTAATATTTTGAAAATATAGGTAATAATAATAAACTCTTAATTAGTGGCAAAATACATAATATTTTGAAAGTATATTAATAATAATATACTTATATGGTAATGAAGTATATCTAATTACGTAATTTTTCCAAGAAAATATCATATTTTCAATGAGGACTCGTCCAAATTTTGGCATACTTGAAACCTAAAAATAAAGAAGCAATAATCACAACTTTTGGAAAATAATAGTTAAATCCAAATGTTTGCCTCCCCAATCTCAAGTACAGAAATATTTATTCGTGTTATACATTCTAAGTATAAAGTGAAATTTTCCTCAAAATATACTCTAAAAACCTTGATACTTTAGCTGTCATCGCCTATCGTTGCCGGTGGCATGGCTGCCATGCTGGTCGGACAGCCTCCATCTGGGGAGGTTGCGCCGCACACCATCCAGTCCCTGCCACATACTGCTTTGAATTTTTTAGGAGCCTTACGCCCAGATATCACGAAGTCAACACCATCAATCCCTTTAACGCTCAAACCTGTTGCATATTTGCATGGAGAACTAAGAGTTATTTGGGAGGAGGAGGAAGTAGAACAAATGATAATTAAGGAGAACCTACAATATGCCATACTTGGAAAATTTTCGTATGGATGGCCGGAGATTCAAGAACTCAGATCGTTAATCCCCAAACAATGTAACTTGAAAAGGAGAATGTAAAATTGGTTTATTGAGTGCTGATAAGGGCCTCTCTCTTAGAGGACTACGTAAACTTACTGTCAAAGCCAATGTTTTACATAACTCATAAGGGGTGGTCGTACCCAATGAGAACACTAAAGTGGGACCCACTTTTTGATCCGGAGGAAGAAACTACAGCAACCATAGCTTGGATTTCTTTCCCAGAGTTACCCCCAAATTTTTTTGTCAAAGAAGTTGTTTTCTCATTGGCATCAGCCGTGGGTAAACCTCTACAGGTAGATATGGCCACCAAGAACCAATCAAGACCCAGTTGTGCAAGAGTAAAGGTGGAAGTGGATTTATTAAGTGATTTTCCGAAAAGGATCAAGATAGGGGTCAGGAAACAACGTACAGGAGAAGTAGTTGAGAAATGGATTAGAATAAAATATGACTATGTGCCTAAATATTGTAAAATTGCAAATTGCAAGGACATGATGAAAATGCTTGTTATATTGTGCATCCAAAATTATATCCCAAGGAGGACAAAGATACTAAAGACAAAGTGCTTGAGGGGGAGAGGAAAGATGATGAAGGAAAAGGAAAAGAGATCCAGGGCCAACAGAATGATGATGAACAGATATTCAAGGAGCATAAGCTAAAAAATGGACTTAGTAGGGGAGTACAGCAAAAGAGGACAGGGGTGGCACAACAGTGGCACAAAAAAATTAGGCCACATGAGGAAGGTGTTGTAACTATTGTGAACAAATTTACTGCACTAGAGGTGGAAGAAGGACAAAGTGAATCCAGAACACAGAAAGAGGACAATGTCAGTCAGGAAAAAGATAAAGGGGAAGAAGTAGTGAAGCAGAGAGAGATGCAATCAGAACAATCAGTAACTAATAACAACAAGAAAGATACAAATCAAAACAACCATGAACAAATCAGATCACCTGTGAGAAGAAGTGGGCAAAAAAGCATTGGGGAGCGATGGAGCAAAAACAATGAACAAGAAACAGAAAAGAGTGTACAGAGTACTAATAAAATAGGGAAGTCATATGAAGAGTTGGTAGAAGTGCAGAATGATATAAACATAAATCCAAGTGGTGAACCAGTGGCTGGAATTCAACTCCTTGCAAAGAAGTTCAAGCAGTAGTAACCACTAATGGGATGCCAGAAGATCCAAATAGTGAGGAAGTTAGTGTTCGAAGAAACAAGGAGGAGGATGAAGAAATGGAGGAAAACATTAAAAGCATTGGCAAAGAGGGTGTTCTATCACCCAGACAGCTGGACAGACTGAGAAGTGGACTAAGAAGAGCTAAACCAGGGATTACAATACCTTTACAGGTGCAAACAAGGAGTAGTAGGGAGAGGCAAACATCTTGTGATCTATGATCGACAACATCATCTTTTGGAATATAAGATCAGTGAATACTCAAAATGTTTTTGAGAGATTACTAGATCTTAGTAGAAGACATCACTTTTCATATATTGCTCTCTTTGAGCCATTTCAAAATCCATCAGAAGTAGAGAGCTCTAGGAGGAGAATAGGACTAAGAAATGCCTTAGTTAATTGTTCTTCAAAAATTTGGATATTCTGGCATGAAGAGTGGGAGGGACACATCATATCAGACACTATCCAACAAATCACTGTTAGATTTACTCACACTGGCAATCAAAAGCACATATTGATGACAGCAGTTTATGCTAGATGCAGTGCAATAGAAAGACTTGAATTATGGGAAGATTTGGAGAATGTTATTGAAGGCAATCACTTGCCTTGGGTGGTAGGTGGGGATTTTAATGTGATAAGAAATGAAGAGGAAAAGCTTGGAGAGCTGCGAGTGTCAAATTTAGAGACTATTGATTTTGAGCAATGTTTGAATAGTTGTGCCCTTGAGGAGATAAAATTCACTGGGAGTAAATATACATGGTGGAATGGAAGAATAGGGGAGGCTTGCATATTTAAAAGATTGGACAGAATAATAGGCAATCAAAAGTTTTTAGAGTTACTCCCAACTTCAGAAGTAACACACCTGTTGAGACAAGGATCAGATCATGCACCTTTACTAGTTAAATGCAACACGGATAGTGAACCTGTGATTAAGCCTTTCAAATTTTTGGACAAAACACAAAGATTTCAAGAAAATTGTAGAGGATAATTAGAAGATTGATTTTGTAGGGTCCCCATTTACAGAGGTACAAACAAAGATGAAAAAAGTAAAGGCTGCTCTGGAAGAATGGAGCAAAAAAGAATATGGGAATATTTTCCAGCAAATTGCTACATTAGAGGATATTATTCAGACCAAAGAAGCTCAACTGGAGGTTAGGCCTGATGAGAATTCCAGGGAAGAATTGAAGAAGACGGAGGCAAAGCTTATTAGATTCTTAAATATTGAGGAAGAATATTGGAAGCAGAAGTCAGGATTGAGCTGGTTCAAGGATGGGGACAGAAATACAAAATTCGTCCACTCTTATGTGAAAGGTAGAAGAAGGAGGATGAATATAGATGAGATTCACACTGATCAAGGAGGTATCATTAGTGGTACACAGAACATTGGGGAAGAAGTTGTCAAAGTTTTTAAGGAGCAATTCAATGAGGTGAGGGGAGACAGAGACTACAACATGCTGGAGAATATTCCTTCTTTGATCACATAAGAGGACAATGACAGAATCAGTAAACCACCAACAAAGAATGAAGTAAAGATAGTGGTAGATGCTTTAAATGGAGACTACACTAGTGGACTTGATGGCTTTTCTGGATTGTTCTTTCAGACATGTTGGGACATCTTAGGCAAGGATATCACTAGAATGGTGCAGGCATTCTTTGCTGGACAAGAGTTGCCAAGGTATGTTACTCACACTAATTTGGTCCTTATTCCCAAAAAAGAAAAAATGGTGACTTATTCAGATTTAAGGCCAATTAGTCTAAGTACATTTTCTAATAAAATAATCTCTAGAATGCTTCATGAAAGAATTGTCTCAACGCTCCCTAAGATTATTTCAAACAATCAGGCTGATTTTGTAAAAGGTAGAAGCATTTCTGAGAATGTGTTGTTAGCTCAAGAAATTGTTAGGGACATTAACAGAAGAAACAAGTTGCACAATATTGTAGTTAAGTTGGATATGACTAAAGCATATGATAGGGTGTCTTGGGTGTTTCTAACAAAAGTGTTTTTGGGGAAAGAGTGATTGATATGGTTTGGAGGATACTAACTAATAATTGGTATTCTATACTAATTAATGGGCAAAAACAAGGGTTTTTCAAATCCACTAGGGGATTGAAACAAGGAGACCTATTATCTCCCACTCTGTTCATCATTACTGCTGAAGTTTTATCAAGGGGTTTGAATAAATTGCATGAGGATCCAGATTACAGAGGATATGGTATGCCCAAGTGGAGCCCAGACATAAACCATCTGTCATATGCTGACGCCACTATTTTATTTTGTTCTGGACATCATAGATCTATAAAGAAGATGATGAATGTGCTAAGAGAATATGAATATGTTTCTGGCCAACTGATCAATTTATCTGTAAGTTTTGTATATCTTCATGAGAAAGTGCCTATTGCAGATTACTCAAGAATAAGGAAATTGACAGGAATAGGTCAGGGATCTTTTCCTTTCACTTATTTGGGATGTCCCATATTTTATGGGAGAAGAAGATCAGATCATTTTGAAGAGCTGCTGAAGAAAGTGAGAAATAGAATATTATTGTGGCAGAACAAACTACTTTCTTTTGTGGGAAGATACATCTTGGTAGCTCATGTGCTCCAATCAATGCATGTATATCTTTTAACTGCAATGAATCTACCTAAAGGGATTATTAAACAGTTACATATGATATTTGCAAAGTTTTTTTGGAGCAACATTGCAGGTACAAGAAGTAAGCATTGGGTAGCATGGGAGGACTTATGCAGTCCAAATGAAGAAGGTGGCTTGGGTTTCAGATCACTGTATGACCTATCCAATGCACTTTTTGCTAAACTATGGTGGAAGTTCAGGGTATCTACAGACTCACTGTGGAGTGCATTTATGTGGAACAAATACTGCAAGAAAGTCCATCATATAATGGCCAAAAGCTTAGGGGATATCATATTTGGAGAAAGATAGTAATGATCAGGGAAGAGGTGGAACATATTATTTGGTGGCAAACCATTGATGGGTCCTCAAGTTTCTGGTATGACAATTGGACAAAGCTAGGGGCTCTATACTATATAGAGGGGGACAATGCTAATGAAGAAGAAATAGAGGTCAAAGAATTTACTCATAATGGGAGTTGGGATAAACATAGGCTTCTGAATCACTTGTCAGAAGAGATAACAGAATGTATAATAGATAATGTTAAACCAGAGTTAATTAAGGGGAGGAATGATAAAGCTTGGTAGATGTTGGAAAAGAATGGAGAATTCAGTATGAAATCTGCCTGGGAGGGTTTGAGGAATAAAAAGGAGAAAAGAAGAGACTTTGAATTTATTTGGGATCCCAAAATGCCTTTTAAATTATGTTTCTTCTTGTGGAGGGTGTGGAAAAGAAGGGTAGCTACAGATGATAACTTGCAAAGGATGAACATACAGATTGTCTCAAAATGTTGGTGTTGTGATGAAAGAAAACATGAGACTATGACCCACCTTTTTCTAACAGCTTCTATAGCCAATAGGTTGTGGAAGCAGTTTGCTACTTGTGCAGGTATAAACATAGAAGGCATGCATTTGCAACAACTAATCACAAAATGGTGGACCAAAGATGCTAACATAAAACTAATGGCAATTCAGAGAGCAGTTCCAACAATGATAATGTGGGCTCTGTGGAGGAGAAGGAACACAATCAAACATGGAGGAAAATGCAGTTATAATCAGATGATGGAGCAGATCAGAGTTCAGATACATCTTTTCATTAAGTTGAAATACCCTTGGATACAAAAGATACCTACAGAATGGCATGATATAGTCAAATATCTTAGTGAATACAAACCTAAGCTTCATGCCATGAGAGTAAGATGGGTTCCACCACCAAGGAATAAAATTAAAGTGAATACAGATGGTGCTTGCAGAGGGAATCCTGGACAAAGTGCTTATGGATTTTGTATTAGGGATGAATGTGGTAATCTTTTATATGCACAGGGAGAAGATATTGGTTTAAGAACCAATACGGAAGCAGAAATCATTGCAATATTGGAGGCCCTAAGATACTGTAAAAGGGCTGGATTAGAGGGGTTTTGTCTGGAATCAGACTCTCTCAGCATTGTTAACTGTCTAAGGAACTCTTGGAAAGTTCCCTGGGAAAGAGTTGAGCAGGTGGAGGAATGTAGGGTATTAATGGAGATCACCAAAGCAAGGATTCAACATACACTAAGGAGGGGAACAATTTAGCAGATTTCATAGCTACCGCAGTGATAGGAGCAGTAGGATTGGTTCAGTTCAACACATTCATAAGTCTACCTACGAAAGGAAAATGCATTCTGAACATGGACAAGGCTCAAGTTCCTTCATTGAGAATCCGAACTAGACCAATCAAAAATCGAACAACAGCGTATACAGAGGAGTAACAGAGGGCATTCAGTCAGATAGCAGATACAAAGAAAAAGCTTTTGCATTATTGTCGCAAAGAGAACATGTACGGAAATGGAGAAATAGTACAAGTTTTAGTGGTGTACGATACAGAATCGACTAACCTGAGTGTTGCAGAGACCTTTAGGAGCACCAGTGTTCTGGATCTGAGAGCTGCAACCGACATGAGTACGCCTGGCTCAAGAGATCTTCATGGAAGCAGATTTGACATCAACAATTACAAATGTAAAAGGGGCGTAACAATGGATAGAAGGTTAATTGATGCTTACCTCAGCTGCAAACTCAGTAGAGATGACCATGGAGGCACCAATCAGAGGCAGCTGAGACAAAGAAGAAGATGGTTCGTAAAACATTCAAACCTGTAGTTCTTGGACCGACAAAGTAATAGGGCAGGTCTCTTTTTGTTTATTATTTATTTTTGTATTTGGGGTTATGAATAAATAAAAGGTCCACTCGACAAAAATTCATTTAAAAAAAGAAGTATAAAGTGAAAGGCGTCTTTAACAAGAAACTCAACTTCTCGGATTGGGTAAAAGAAAGCTAGCACATTTTTCATTTAAAATAGCACACATACTAAGAGGCCAAATATTTTCAAGACACGCACTCTTACATAAGTCTTCACAAAGGAAAGAGAATGAGCATTTCAAGCCTACATACATTCCATCTTAAAATAATAATAACTGGAAGCAGGCCTTTTCTCCGGTAAGTTGCTTTATAATTTGAAAGTACAAACAAAATTAGATACAATATATCTAGCTTGTCATCTGGTTTCTTTGTCTCTAAATGACGACGATTAGCCACGTCCACAGCCACCACCTGTACAATAAATACCATCCAAAATCATCTTATTAGCAAATGGCTATATAGATATTGCATTCACAAATATACTTGAGGACTGTTACAACTTAGAGACTTGCTGTATGGAGACTAAATTCAAGCATTGAACATGAATGTATTGCTAGATAGATATATGCATGAATAAGATATCTCACATGGAAATGCAGTGCCGCGGTTGAGACTCGGGGATAACATAAGCTTTAGCAGAATTGAGAATAAAATTGCATATTGAACACTTCATACCTTTTCCACCAGACTTGGCACCAGGTCCTCTTTTGCCCCGGCCTTTGGCAGCTGCATCTTCCATTCCACGCCCAATGCCTTTTGCCTGTCTTCCAGCAGCACCTTCATCCCTACCTCCTCTTCCCCTTCCTCGTCCACCGACACCAGGTGGTTTTCTATCTGCAAAAGGATTTTAAAAGATACTAATTAGCTGAATGTTCAGACACTAATTCTAGGCTAGTAGGGCAGTATTTGTAAAATCAACAAACCCCACGCTGATCCAATAGCTAAAATAGAAGTGGATATAAGTATTCCTGATAATTAATAGTCCAAAGTATCAGCGCATAAGTTGCTTTGTACAGCTGTTAGATAGAATTAGTTAATTACTGTTTTATTAGTCATTAGTAACTGTTGAGTTTTACTATTAGTTTACTGCTGCTCTTCTATTTTGACTAGGTCTCTAACAGTGTTTAGGCATAGGATTATCTCCCCATTTTGTGGAGTTAGCTTAGGAAATAGTTAGACCATCGTGTATATTTATTTCCATTCCAGCAATAAGAAAAAAAGGATCTTCTGCAGCTTATCTTGTTTCTTTATGGTATCAAGAGCCACAATAAACTCTAACGAGTAAGATTCTATATTTTTTTTCTCTCCCACCCTCCACAAATGGGCGACACTTGTCAAGTTGTCACCGCAGATACAAACATCGGAGTGACAATCGTTCAATTTAATCCGACATCCCAATTGCCTATCAAATTACTTGGCAGCCAAAACTTTTCAACGTGGAAGGCGCAATTCTCGATGCCTATGCATGGTCATGATCTATATGGCCATCTCGATGGGTCTACTCCCTCCCGTTCTCGCACGATCACAACTGGCACAGTCCCTAGTGCCAATCATGCGTTTTCTCTTTAGTTTCGCCAAGACCAACTTATTCAAAACACCCTTATGGCATCTGTTGATCCAACAATTGCCACCACTGTTGCAACTGCTAATACAACAAAAATTGCCTGGGATGCATTGCACACAACCTATGCGAATAAGTCCCAAACTCGCATTTTTAGTTTGCATGATCGCCTTATGCGCCTGACGAAAGACTCCCAACCAGTCACCGAATATTTGCAACATATTCGCTCTATTTCTGACGAACTCTCTACAACTGGTGCCCCAATTACCAACTGAGAACTTATTGTTAAGATCCTGAGTGGTTTGGGTCCAGAGTTTCGTGAGATCTCTGTTGCGATTCGTGCTCGTGACTCCACTATTTCTTATGAAGAACTCTACGAAAAACTATTGGATCATGAGCTTTTCCTTCGCCATGAAGAGTCCAAGCATGCTCCCAACCAGATTACTGCTGCCGCTGCTACATCTAACAGGTCTGGTCATTCCAATTCTCAGAACACTCGTTGGCCCAACAATGGCGGTCCAACAATCGCTATACTACACCCAATCAGGGTCGATCTTCTACCACCACCAATTCTTATGATAGTGTTCGCTGCCAATTGTGCAACAAACCAGGTCATGTTGCAAGTGTGTATAGATCAAAATCTCACAATCATTTTGAGGCAAAGGTCAACTATGTTTCAGGATTGCAGGTACCAACATATTCTTGGATTGTCGACTCTGGAGCATCTCATCATATCACTGCTGAACCTCACACCTTGCAGGCATACAATGGCATGGAGCATGTCTCCATGGGTGATAGTAACAAAATCCCCATAACTCACACTGGTTCTACTCAATTACATCGAATAATGCTTTCACGCTTTCTAATACTCTATGTGCACCTACCATTAAGCGTAACTTACTCTCATTTTCTAAATTTTGTCAAGATAATCTAACCTTTGTTGAATTTTTTCCTTATCATTTTTGTGTAAAGGACCTAAACACATGGACTCCATTGGTCCACAGTTGGAGTAGAGACGGTCTTTATGAGTGGCCAACTTCACCTTCGGTGCCTTCCCCACAAGCACATGCTGCCTCCTCCAATTCGTCCTCCATTATCACTTGGCATCGTAGATTGGGTCATCCACATGCCAGAGTTCTGAATTTTGTTTTAAATAAATTCTCGCTGCCTTGTACACGAGAAAAAATTTCAGTTTGTAATTCTTGTTCATCAAATAAAGCAGTGTTATCAATTGATAAAAAAACAGTACTACTGCATTTTTGTTGACCAACTTACCAAATACATGTGGCTTTATACCTTGAAAAATAAAAGTGAGGTAAAAGAACTTTTCAAATACTTTCAAGTTTTAATGGAACGTCATTTCAATACAAAAATTATTTCTTTATATACTGATAGTGGTGGAGAATATAAAAGTCTTGATCCATACCTAAACTCTCAAGGTATTGAACATCTTTTAGCTCCTCCATACACCCCTCAACGAGTTGCTCTTGCCGAACGATGACATAGACATATTATTGAAACGGCAAGAACATTACTCCATGAAGCCTCACTTCCCCCGACCCTTTGGTCCTTTGCTTGTCAATATGCAATTTACCTGATCAATCGCTTACCTACCTCCCTTTTGCAAAATCAATCACCTTTTCAAATGTTATTTGGTACAAATCCAGATTATGCTCACTGAAATTTTTTTGGGTGCTTGTGTTATCCATGGCTCAAACCATGGATAACACAAAGTAGTTATCTTGTTTCTTTACAAAGTAGTACCTCCACGGCTTTTTGTTTCTTCTTGAACTTTATCAATCACTTGGAAAATTACACAAATACCCAAATAGCACTAAGAGGGATTATTAACTTGGTCAAATGAAGAGCCAAGGGCAGACTAAGCTTCCAGAATTTATAAACTACTGCAAACTCGGTCTCCAACCCTAGTGATAAAAATGAACTATTCAAACCAGTAAACACAAGTAGGTATGTCCATAATTTAAAATATATATATCATCAAGAATATCTACAAAGCTTAGCCTCTCAGTAAAATAATGTTGCAATACTAAAGTTATTCCATGTACAAAAGAAAAGGCAATCTGCATTCTTTTCCATTTTTGTAGAAGTGAAAGTGTAAAATCTATCATTTATGTCTGAAAGGATATAGAGGGTTTTCATTTTATAGTTACTTCTATCTGACTTTTTAAAAGAAAATGTGAGCTGCCCATGAAAACTCTTCTCACCTACCTCTCCTTTTCAAACTCCCCCACCCCCCATGTGTCCAAACAAAGAAGAAGTACAAAAAATTAGGATAACAGCTGTATTCAAACATCATCTCCCTTCCTAGCTAGTATTGAAAGCCCACACAAACAAAAAGAAAAGCATGGAAACAAACACTGGGAAAATATGGTTCCTGGCACTCCTAAAAGATCAACCAAAAGGATAACTTCCAAAACTCAAAGGTCATTCCTGACTCAACTATGAAAGTGTGGAAGGCGAATGGACGAGAGAAGCTAGGATAACTTCCCATATGTGCCTGTCATGAGCTATTAAAAAAACAGGGCGGAAGAGTGCATAATACGCTCTAAGAGGAAAATAAAAGCAGAAAGCAGACGCCACCGCTTTATTTAGTCAAAACTGCAAACGTTAGATTTCACATGGAAGTTCGTCATTGCTAAAACAATCTCTCATTGCCATCTTCATAGAGTCGCACTCATACCTAAGGTGTCAGATTCACGGTCCATATGGAGCACAACAATGTCTGATTTGGCTAAATTGCATCACATAAGCACAATCAATTCTCCTCTTACAGGAATGTTCTACTCATAGTCACGGGGAAATGAACATACAGTGGACTACATGCATGCAAGAAAGAACAACATCAATAGTGGTTCAACCATATGATGTCTAACATTTTATATTTTTTTTAGTATAGGATATCTGATATAAAATAAGCAAGTAATATTGAAAAATAATTACTTAAGAACTAAGAATTATCCAAATTCCAAATCTTATATGAAAGCCACTTGGCTACACATCTTATTTGAAAAGAACACTATGTTCAAAGACTAAAACACTAATGTCCCAACCACAACAATGATTTCATTTCAAGAAATCTATTTTATCAATAGAAAAGAGGCAACAAGAATATTGGATGCATTTATATTTAGCCTTTAGGAATATCAGGGTTGTGTTGTAAGTTCAACCTTAAGTTCCTTGCATTATTGCTCAGACATGTGTTACTGTGAATACCTCTTTTAACTTTTCTACCCGGTTCTCTATGCTTTCCTGCTCTGATTCCAAGTATGTCAAGGTAAGTTTAGCCATATAGACCCAGACACCACAGATTAGCTAGTAACATAACTTCAGCCTACAACAACACAACTGAAACCCACCCCTAAAAGCCCCATTGAGTGAGTAACCAGACAAGTATATCCATGAGTCTGGTCACACCAAGATTAGCTAGTATCTTGATTCCACCTACTTACATCAAACCAAGCCCCTAGAATGCACCACGATAAAAATGTAAATGGACTGACCTCAGTGTTCTGTACAAGATGTTATTAAGGTAATTAAAATGTATTATCCCTAACAACTTAAGCTTTTACATCAAATGATCACACATTTCACATCTCAACATGGTGCAATTCTCAACCCACCCATTATCAGAAAATAAGTTGTGTGCTCGGCACGGGAAAAAGAACTCAGGCCTGCACGTTAGGTGGGTATAAAAATATTATTGTGTATATTAATGTGTACTCTCTATGAAAACTAAAGATTTTTCAAATTCATTGTCATGTTGAGTGATAGCACTAAAGCAAGTAGTATAGTCCTAGTTACTTAAGTAGAAACTGCCATTCCACAACTAGTTTACAAATTTTACAGTCACCCCTGCAAAGCAACCATTTAATAATACAAATAACTACTACAAAATAGGCACCCATCTTCTGTCCCCTTAGTACAAAGTCCAAAAGTGCCATGCACACTATGTTGCAAGTGAAAAAAGAATAATACTACAAGAAAGCATTATTAATCATAGTAATTAAGAAAATAAACTAACCTCATCAGGAACTCTAAGATACTTTATGGTATTGCCACGAATATAACATTCAGGCATTCTCCAAAATCTATCTCCATCCTGCATTAATTTTTCAAAATCAGGTGGTCTTGCACCAATACATTTGAAAACCTAGCAATAACATATTAAAAAACAATGAATTACCTTTGAGGTACAGATAACTTCACGAAGATGGATATTCATCCAAGTATCACAATTCACCAAATGACCATTATAAGTCTCTCCATTTTTTAGCTCCACCAACTGTATTAGAAAACAAAATTTTCTAGATTGAGATAATTGAACAAATAGAATAATCCCACACGAATTCTCAAAATCCCTCGAATCTCATGGGCTCCAGGGACTTGTGGCATATTTTGGAGATACAATATAAATATGCAGAAATTGATAAACTATACCATCAAAAAATCTGTTGCCTTTAAGAATGTTAGCCAAAAGCCTCAACTAACAACAGGACAAAACATGAAATCATTATTGTTATTCTCCCTCCAATTTTCCAAACAGCTACAACAGGAGAATTACACTCCTGTATTCCTATAACTATTTTATTCACAGGATTTGTTGTTTTTGTATGTTATTAATAAGTTCAGGTTCATTCAAAACATGCAGCACTTGGAAAAACCTAATTGAGCTAACTGCATTACCACACCGAAAAGAAATAAGATCAGACTAAACAATAAACAAGGAAGAGAGAAAAAAAAAGAGACACTACCCCTCTTCCACATGAATTCAAAAGCTTACCATGGGATGCCCCTGTGCAGTCTTGAGCAAAAAGAGGGGAAGCTGAGACAGAAGAAAAATAAAAATTAGAGCTTCATAAGAACTCAAAACCCTAACCCTAACCCTAACCCTACAGCTCACAAAGCGATTTTCGTTAAACCTACCATCTTTAGATGGGGGAAATTCCGAATTTAAAATAACCTGCAAAAGTCAAAACACACGGATTACAAATAAAACAAAAAACTGATCCCGAAGAACTGCACACACACAAAAAAAAAAGAACACTTAAATCTGCAAATTCTCTCTTTTTTTACATTCAAAACCTAGACACACTTAAATCTGTTAATTCTCTCTTCTTTACAATCAAAACCTAGATAGTGCATGAGTTTATACACATAATCTGTGCTAATACATATAAGATATTCAAAGCCTTACCTAGCTTGATCTTCGTCTTTTTCCTCCCTTTGTCGAAAATGAAAGCCTAAGGTTCCTAGATTAAACTTGAATTGTACCAAGTGGAGTCCAGCTTTATTGTAAATTGAAATTTTTCTGTTCTACTGCCGTTAGGGCTATGAAGTATGAATTGGGTGGGCTCCACGTTTCATGGGTTGTAAATTGAATCGTCTACTACTTTCACTTTCACCTTCTTTTTCTTTTAAGAGCAATTTCATATATAGCAAACAAAAAAATTATATTTGTATGCTATAGCAAAATTTGTATAATTGCGCTCCATAGCAAACATATATATGTATAATTCACTATACATATACAATTGTAAGCTATGTCTATTTCGCTATATATATATACAAAAAGAAGCAATTGTATAATTTATTGGCTCCTCTTTAGATTTGTATAATTTCGCTGGCAGACCATTTGTATAAATTATTGTTAGCCTCTCGTTTGTATAAATCGTTGACAAAAATATTTGTATATCAAAAATCGCTCTCTCTTTCGCTTTATACAAACATAAATTATACATTATACAAACATTATCTGTGTTTGTATAAAATGAGAAAGAGAACTGGGCAGGAAAATATTTGAATTGTATAATTATAAGTGTATAAGACGAATATATATGTATTTGCATGTGTATATACAATTTTCTTTCGCTTTATACAAACATAAATTTTACATTATATTGTATAATCTGTGTTTGTATAAAACGAGAAAGAGAGAAAGGCAAAAGAGAACTGGGCAGGAAAATATTTTTATTGTATAATTATAAGTGTATATGACGAATATATATGTATTTGCATGTGTATATACAATTTTCTCTCGCTTTATACAAACAGAAACACAATTTATACAATTCTGTTGTATAAAGCGAGAGAGGCGAGCACAGAGGGAGTGAGCGAGAAAGGGAGAGTGGCGAGCGAGAATTTGGAGGGAGAGCGGCGACTGGCAAACGTTTGCTACGGGGCGCAATTAAATCAAACAGTAGCTACTCCATTTATTTTAAATTATAAGTTTGCCATTCTGTACAACTAACCCTTCTTTTAAACATCTTCAACCATATTCTTTATTAGTCTCCAAATATAGATTTATTTATTTTGTAAATCAACTTCAAGTCAATTATTTATTTTTTTAGAAAACCAATCCCAACTCAATTCTCTATTTTATTCTTCAAAATAGAATTTATTTCTTTCTCCTCAATATTATATTTTTATTTCTATTTCATTCTTATTTTCTTATTTCATAACATAAATTATTGCTTCATTTTATTTTTTCAAATAATCACTTTATGGAGTAATTTTCATGTGATATAATATATTTTTTTTCAAATTATTTTTTAATATAAAATTATATTTTATTCTAAATTTCTAAAGAGCATAAATTGCAATCAAATATTATATAATATATAAATTAATGCACAATTCGAATAAAAGTGAAATCATTAATGAAATACAATTACATAAAAGTTACATAAATACTTAACTTTCAAGATTATTATGTTACTCCCAAAATTGCTCTAATAATGCATTACGGAGTTCAAAATTTAACATTTTTTATCCTTACTTTTTTACGTCTAACTAAAAATAGTTCAAATAAGAGATTTTCATCTACCACAATTTCTGTTGGTACAATTAGAGTCAACTACATCCAAACAACAAGACGGCGTAAGGCTAGATAGATATATCAAACTCAAGGAAGTTATATAAGAAAATAAAATTTTAAGGATAAATTTAGAAGTTATTAGTGATCCAAATGTTCGTAATTACTTGCAACAAGAACAACTATGAATAATTGAAAAAAGAAATCAATATGCACAACTGCAATTATAACAATTTTCTGGACCATACATTATTTTTTCCCAAAATATTGCTAAATCTGGAAATAACCTATTGGATTACTAAATTAATGTTGTGATAAATAAGTTATTGTGTTATTTATGGTATTGTTATTTTTGTGTTTAAATTATTATCTTATGTATTGTATTTTTATCTTGTAATTAAATTATCATATTATGTATTTGACTGTTATCTTGTATTTAAATTATTATGTTATGTATTGTATTTTTTAAATTAGAATTTCCATCTTATCATTTTAATTGTACGTTCGTTATAGTGAAAATTAATAATAAAATAAAATTATATTAGTGACAAAAAAATTTAAAAATTGAAATATTATCAATTCGGAATGAATATAGTATATGTTAAAATAATATATTTTTAAATATTATATTACATTTTTAAAAATTACGAATATTAGATATTTAAATAATAACATTATATGTAAAATAATATGATAATTACACAATAATAGAAATAATGTAAAAATGGTTCTCAAAATTTGTAGAACTAATATTCAACTCTAAAAATGAAAAATAGAGATTAAAATAAAGAGGAGTTTGAATGCTCATTCTCTATTTTTACTTTCTATATATAAAGAATGAAGACTAAAATAGAGGTGGGTTGAAGATGGTCTAAGCATTGGAACGATACAGGCAAAAACAATATTGAACGATACGGGAAAAAATCTAAATTGGACAATAATTTCTACTTTGTCTGTTTGGTTTTCCAATATCCCATTTTAGGACATCTATTTAATAAATGTTTTCTTTATTATTATAATTTAAGGACACTTTAAATCATAATCTTTCTTCGAAACAAACAAAAAATCTAATAAGAAAATATTAAACTACATTCTTATAATATAAATTATGACGAGCGTCAGTTGACAATCAAATAGAGTATTAATTTTGAAAACAGTATGAGCAAAACAATCATTAGACCAAAATGTAAAATAATTCAAAAGTATAATTTATCTCGAGTTTACATTTGCATAAGTTTTTAAAAATAAAAAACGAATTTGAAATGAAAGTTATCTAAAGAAAAGGACATGTACGTGGTTGAATTTGGGCCATAGGTTTACTAACCATTTGTCAGGTTAAGGTGGCCCAATCAATTGAGGGTAAACTAGTAATTTAATGAAAATTCGAAATTGAAAGAAAAGTCAAAAATTTCAGAATTCCAACCAAAAACTAACCGCCAAAAAGAGTTGGGCAATAAATCAAACAGTTTTACAGATCTACACACAATACAAACAAAGGTACTTTCGTCTTCCCGAATCTCTCATCTTAATAGTTTAAATGTATTTTTTACTCTTATCTCAAATTTAAAACTAGTAGCATTATATATTTTGAACCTATATTTTTTTAAATTTAACGATTCAATGTTAAGAACTTAAAGATCAAAACGGACAAATTTATATCTTAAATACATCTTTTCATAATAAAACACTCATCCTTCTAAAATTGTAAATACGCCTCTGAATGTGATGCACTTGAAACATTATAATATGAAATCATTGTAAGTTCAGTAAACCTGGGAAGTGCATATGCAAAATTACCCACGAATATGGTCAATCACCCATTAAAAATCACTTTGATAAATAAGATATAAGTATGTCAAACACAACTAACTGAAAAATAGAAAGAAAAAAAGTGCATAGATTTCAATTGGATATCCTTCTTCACCTGCCCTAAGCAAGATTAGTTCACGCATCTTCTGCATAGTGCTAACACAAGCTTGTCCTCGAGATACAATATATTGTTCCGGAATCGTCCAAATATACCCTCATACTCTGCAAAATTAAGCATATTTTCCCTCCGTTAATACTTCAAATCACTAATGCCCTTAGCATCAAATACTTGGTCCAAAACATGTTGTGCAAGTCAGGCCATAAAATTCTCTCTTCAACCCCACACTCCTGCAACCTTCAGAGATATAAAGTTAGTAATAGAGAAGTAACTACAACAACATACCTAGTGTAATTCCACAAGTCGAGTCTGAAGGTAGGATGTATGCACATCTTACGCATACCTTTGTGGGGTAGAAAACTCTAGACTTAAAAAAGAAATTAAAGGGCTCTTTAGACACAGTTAGCACCAATGAGGATGTACCAATTTACAAACAATGACAAGTCATTTTGTTCTAATGCAAAGCACTTAGATACAAGATTCAGTTTTGACAAAAGCTCAAGTGTTTTCTTCCAAGTAAAAACTATATATTTTATCAAAAGAGAAGTCACCAAAGCAATGAACATGCATCTTTTGAATTGATAATTGCTCCAATTATATATAATTCGTTGCAAAATTTGAAGTAAAGTTTGGCTCTAATTTTGTGCACCTCAAGTCAATCAACTGAGTCTTTTAGGTTGAACACCAGAAGAATGGGCCTCCTCAATACGTCTGGTAAGCAATGATATTCCGTAATGTGAGGCACTTGAAGCGGTGTAATATGACGTCATCGTAAGTTGAGTAAACCTTGGAAGTGCATATCCTGTAATGCAAAATCTGGTCATTTACACATCGAAAATTACTTTCATAAATAAGATTAAAGCATGGGAAAAGATCTTTGATTATTGTCATTAAGTACTTTCCAATGAATGTAAAAATGAGTAGCTACTTAATTTTCCTTTAAATGGCACTTTCCATGAATTATTCCTTCAAAATATTATAAAGAGCCTAATTTATTGATATACAAAATTCTAGTTTTGAAAAATAAAGTGAAGAAATACTTCTTTGGGACAAATAGGGGGAGAGGGTCGGGTGGGCCTGCTTTTACAATCAATCTCCGTGAGCTCGGTGCCGAGCACATCTAAGAGAAAAATAGAAAAAGGATTTCAATTGGCTACCTATCTTCACCCACCCTAAGCAAGATCAGTTCAGCAGACCAATTCACGTATCTGCTGCAGAGTACTAGCATCAGCCCTATGAGCTAACTTGTCCCCTGGATACAATCTATTGTTCTGGAAAGGTCCAAATATACCCTCATACTATGTGAAATTGAGTATATTTTTCTTCCATTTATACTTCAATTTACTTGAGCCCTTAGCATCAAATACTTGGTCCAAATACACCCTTATTCTGCTCAATTGCGCATAGTATTTGGACCAAGTATTTGATGGTAAGGTCATAAGTGAACTAAAGTACTAACGTAGGGCAAATCTGCTCAATTTTGCATAATATAAGGGTATATTTGGACTTTCTCTGTATATTGTTTAAACTTGGTACCAAGAATAAGTACGACAAAGCGATAACTAAAAAAACTAAGTCTAGTAAAGTCAGTTATGTCTACAATTCTCCAAATTTAGAAGTATTTGAATCTTTGGTTCCTTGATTGTGCCTGGCATGACACTATTGTTCACTAACCACGCCTCTTATTCAAGTGCTCAACATTTCTCATCGTGACAAGAAGATGCTCATATCTTGAAGAAGACAAACCTTAGCATAACAGAAAGTTTGCTCAACAATGATCTGAAACTAACAAGTTCGAATATATGGCATACATTCAACAAAATACGGGTACCAGAACATGTGCAATTTTCTTATAAGAAAAAAAACGGGTACCTGAACTGTAGA
Organism: Solanum acaule; assembly: GCA_036250505.1. NCBI lineage: Eukaryota > Viridiplantae > Streptophyta > Magnoliopsida > Solanales > Solanaceae > Solanum > Solanum acaule. The sequence continues at coordinate 8,201 of JAJOOR010006884.1, read as the reverse complement.
AGACACAAAATTTGTGGACTGCTCCACTTATGACATTGAGTTGTAAGGAAGGAAAAGGTGCTTAAATTTATTATGTGCATAGATTGTAGTTTTTGTGGCTACTTAGTTCACATGATTTTAGAATGAACTTGTCAACCACATGGCCACAGAAGCTACATGTGTGATGTAACCTTTTCTTCTCTACGAGAATTATTTTCAGGTAAGGCTCATCTCTTTTTCCATCAAGTGTCATAGCACTTCCTTAGTGCTCGTTTAGACATCAGTCATACTCATCACAAAAATAATTCCCAGTCCACAAAGTTGGGCCTGGAGAGGATAAAGTGTATACAAACCTTACCTCTACCTCAAGGTAGAGAGACTGTTTCTGATAGACCTTACCTCTACTACAAAGTGGGGTTTAGACATCAAGCATTCAAAAATAAAATAAAATGCACCCTGCTGAGCCCACATTATATTATTACCACAATTACCTTATTTTATCGATTAAGGTACACATTTAAAATACGAAAGATCAACACTAAAGGGGTTATTTCTGATATATGTGATAGTTAGCTTCTCACTTAATGGAACATGAAAATACAAGACCTTTCGAGAACTTGTGATATCTCTCACCAAAAATATGTTATTTCCATCAAAAAAGTAACTGGAGTAAGGTTGAACAGGAGCGAAAGTAGTTTTTCGTCAAGTTTAAAGAATCAAAGTGATTCTACTCTACGTACAACAAGAAATAGATCAAGGTATGTCTTCTTGATTACAACATTCTTTTCATGATTCCTTACAAGATATAGTTGAAAGCAATGTTCATTAGATATAGATAAGCAAGAAGTGAAAATATCACCAACAATTATATACTTGCGTAAAACGAAAAATTATACATTAGGTTTTCTTAAATACTGATGGGATAAAGTGATATTCAATTATATTAAGATAGAAAAAGTAAACTAAAACAGAGATACCCAATATATATCCTAGCAAGTAATTATTGCATTAAGTTCAAATTACCAACTTTTAAGTATTGGTGCATAGGGAAGTATTGTTGCTCAGGGTTACTTATAAAAAAAAAAAAAGTTAATATGTTGAGTGTCATGGCAACTTTATCATCAATTCATAACGTAACACATGCTAAATTGAAAGAATAAAGATTAGAATGAAATTAGAAATTCATAGAATTACCTCCAAATGTAGCACTAGCTGCAGAGAACATGAGTAGTGGAGGAAGCTGCAAGAACAAAACAAAAGGGAAAGGTGAAGCTTTAGATAACACATCAATTGTATACTCAACTATAAATAGATTTCTGTACAACACAAAAATCAAGAATACAATGAATAGGAGTAAGAGAGGAAGAAAAGAGTCTAAGATCAAAAAAGTGGATTAAGTGCCTACCCCTATAACAAATGGAAGCCACTTTGGACCCTTCACGCGTCTCTGGACAAAAGGAATTCCTGAAAAGTACTAGCATTAAGACTTCAGCTATGAATTCATTAGATAAAAGATTTCAACCACGATTTACTACAAGAAGAGTAATACAATAAAGAAAACAAAGATAAGCACAGAAGAGATGATTATTTAATCATGCCTGTATTGAAACCATGAATTGCACTGAGCAGTCCACCAATTCCAGAGCCAGCCTACACAAAGGTAAAGAATATTACTTTAACTAGACGGTAAAAGCTCTTCATATTATGATTGCACTATAACTCGATTCACTATGGGTTTATTAGCCTTGTCCAACCGATTATAAAAATTATGATTAGTAAGACGAGGTAAAATATTAGACTTCAGGCAAAAAATAGTCTTTCAGATTTTCAAGTGGAAGACATTCAAAAATGAAACTCTTTCAGGGGTCACAATAGAAACTTTCCTCTGCATTGAACTCAACTAAGCTCAATTCCAATTTACTATGAAACAAAATTTTGAAGTTTTGGACATATACAAAATATTCATATAACATTAAGAGCTCTTCGGCATCAACCACTTTCAGCATCAACATGGTGTGATATTGTGCTTTGGCCCAAGCTTGCACGATTTCCCAAAAGGCCTCACGCCATTAAGACTATCCCCATACTTTTTCCCATGACCATGGTTTTGGGCTAGGTTACCAATCTCAAGAAGAGGATTCAACAACTTATAAGTAGCTTACGTTTCTTTTTAGCTACCAGTATGGACTTTGTTTACGGACACACAACAATTTTCCCCATTAACTAAGTTCCACATAATCCATTACCATTCATGGGCTAATTCGGAGCTGGTCCCTACACCATCACTACGTCATCTCCCTACTCATCTCGCAGTCATTAGGTTAAACAACTGAAAGATACACTTAACATGTGTTATATTGTCCGCTTTGGGACATGCATGTACAGTTTCCCTAAAGGACCTCATACTATCAAGGGGTCGCTTGGTTGAGAACAAGTTATACCGAAATTAATCATCGGGATATAAGTTATTCCACCGTGTATATGAGATAATTTATTCCATCACTAAGGTCTAAATAGTGGGATAAATAATCCCAAGACTGCCTAATACCTCTAACCAGACGCATGATAAAATAATCCCGCATTTTATCCCTAAGATTATTATACCTTATCTCTCACACTAAACGACTGCTAAAATAACCAACACTTATCATTAATAGCTTACTTTTTATTTTCAATTACCAAAGTGGGACTTTGATCACAAATACCAACACCATTCAATCTTAAAATTTGTGACTACTTAGGTAAATTTTAATCATAACAACAGATTTGGCTAGTTCGATCTTGCAGTTCAAATACCATTCGAAACAGGTAATATAGCATACTAACCACAGCCGTGAAATCATGTAGAACAGGAGTAATCGCCCATTCTCCACTTTTCTGCAACCGAAATCAAACAGAAACAACTCAAATTACTAGCTAGGCATTTCATCAAGCATGTACTAGGCAAGATGTGGACAATTACAAAAACACAAAACAAAAAACGAGTAGAACATGATACATACTGAATTGGAGTTCAAGAGAGAAAGACAACGAGGACATCTAGCAGAGCCGAGGCCAGGTTTGATTGTTGGATCATGATGCAGATTACCTCTCTTCAATTTTTCTTCGTATACCTCTCGTGTTCCCATGTCAATTGAGGTAGAAGCAAAAACAGAGAACCTTTCAGCTCGTGTGTAGAACTACGATATAAGATGATTTAAGATTGGGCCTGTAATGGATGTTGGACTTGAGTTTTGGAGCATTATGGCCCAAAAGTAGGAAAATAAAAAAGTATAATTTACATAAATCTCACAAGACCTAATTACATTATTTTCCTACTTTTTTCTAAATTACATCTCTTCTGTGCTTATCTTTGTTTTCTTTATTGTATTACTCTCCTTATAGTAAATCGTGGTTGAAATCTTAAACTAAATACTTCCCTATCTTTTATTTAATGAATTCGTAGCTGAAGTCTTAATGCTAGTACTTTTCAGGAATTCCTTTTGTCCAGAGACGCGTGAAGGGTCCAAAGTGGCTTCCATTTGTTATAGGGGTGGGCACTTAATCCACTTTTCTGATCTTAAACTTTTTTCTTCCTCTCTTACCCCAATTCATTGTATTCTTGATTTGTGTTGTACAGAAATCTATGTATAGTTGAGTATACAATTGATGTGTTTTCTAAAGCTTTCCTTTGTTTTGTTCTTGCAGCTTCCTCACTACTCATGTTCTCTGCAGGTAGCACAACATTTGGAGGTAATTCTATGAATTTCTAATTTCATTCTAATCTTTATTCTTTCAATTTAGCATGTGTTACGTTATGAAGTGATGATAAAGTTGCCATGACACTCGGCATATTAACTTTTTTTTTTTTGATAAGTAACCCTCAGCAACAATACTTCCCTATGCACCAATACTTAAAAGTTGGTAATTTGAAGGTTAATGCAATAATTACTTGCTAGGATATATATTGGGTATCTCTGTTTTAGTTTACTTTCTCTATCTTAATATAATTGGATATCAGTTTATCCCATCAGTATTTTGAGTATTTAAGAAAACCTAATGTATAATCTTCCGTTTTACGCAAGTATATAATTGTTGGTGATATTTTCACTCCCTACTTCTCTACTTCTAATGAACATTGCTTTCAACTATATCCTTTAAGGAACCAAAATTTATAATGTATGTGAAAAGAATGTTGTAATCAAAAAGACATACCTTGATCTGTTTCTTGTTGTACATAGAGTAGAATCACTTTGATTCTTTAAACTTGACGAAAAACTGCTTTCGCACTTGTTCAAACTTACTCCAGTTACTTTTTTGATGGAAATAACATATTTTTGGTGAGAGATATCACCAGTTCTCGAAAGGTCTTGTATTTTCATGTTCTATCAAGTGAAAAGCTAACTATCACATATATCAGAAATAACCCCTCTAGTGTTGATCTGTCGTATTTTAAAGGTGTACCTTAATCGACCAAATAAGGTAATTGTTGTAATAATATAATGTAGGCTCAACAGGGTGCATTTTATTTTATTTTTGAATGACTGATGTCTAAACCCGACTTTGTAGTAGAGGTAAGGTCTATCGGAAATAGCCTCTCTACCTTGAGGTAGAGGTAAGGTTTGCATATACTCTATCTTTCCCAAACCCAACTTTGTGGGACTGCACTAGAAATGTTGTTGTGATGAGCATGACTGATGTCTAAACCAACACTACGAAAGTGCTATGACACTTGATGGAAAAGTAGACGAGCCTCACTTGGAAATAATTCTCGAAGAGAAGAAAATGTTACATCACACTTGTAGCTTCCGTGGCCATGTGGTTGACAAGTTCATTCTCATATCATGTGAACTAAGTAGCTACAAAAAATGCAATCTATGCACATAAAATAAATTTAAGCACATTTTCATTTCTTACAGCTCAATGTCAAAAGTGTAGTAGTCCACAAATTTTGTGTCCTCTACAGTTTAGGTACCCCTTTTTTTTCTTATAAGAAAATTTCACATGTTCTGGTACTCGTATCTTGTTGAATGTATGCCATATATTTGAACTTGTTAGTTTCAGATCATTGTTAAGCAAGCTTTCTGTTATGCTAAGGTTAATTGTCTTCTTCAAGATATGAGCATCTTCTTGTCACGATAAAAAATGTTGAGCACTGGAATAAGAGGCGTAGTCAGTGAACAGTAGTGTCATGCCAGGCACAATCAAGGATCCGAAGATTCAAATACTTCTAAATTTGGACAATTGTAGACATAATTGACTTTACTTGACTTAGTTTTTTTAGTTATTGCTTTGTCGTACTTATTCTTGGTACCAAGTTTAAACAATATACAGAGAAGGTCCAAATATACCCTTATACTATGCAAAATTGAGCAAATTTGCCCTACGTTAGTACTTTAGTTCACTTATGCCCTTACTGTCAAATACTTGGTCCAAATACTATGCGCAATTGAGCAGAATAAGGGCGTATTTGGACCAAGTACTTGATGCTAAGGGCTAAAGTAAATTGAAGTATAAATAGAGAAAAAATATGCTCAATTTCACATAGTATGAGGGTATATTTAGACCTTTCCAGAACAATAGATTGTTTTCAGGGGACAAGTTAGCTCATAAGGCTAACGCTAGTACTCTGCAGCAGATGCGTGAATTGGCCTGCTGAACTGATCTTACTTAGGGTGGGTGAAGAAGGGTATCAAATTGAAATCCATGCACTTCTTTTTCTATTTTTCTCTTAGATGTGCTCGACACCAAGCGCCAAGAGATTGATTGAAAAGGCAGGCCCACCTAACCCTCTCCCCCTACTTGTCCCAAAGAAGTATTTCTTCACTTTATTTTTCTAAACTAGAATTTCGTATATCAATAAATTAGGTTGTTTATAATATTTTGAAGGAATAATTCATTGAAAGTGCCATTATTTAAAGGAAAATAAAGTAGTCACTCATCTTTACATTCACTGGAAAGTACTTTAATGACAATAATCAAAGATCTTTTCCCATGCTTTAACCTTATTTATGAAAGTAATTTTTGATGTGTAAATGACCAAATTTTACATTACAGGATATGCACTTCCAAGGTTTACTCAACTTACGATGACTTCATATTACACCGCTTCAAGTGCCTCACATTACGGAATATCATTGCTTACCAGACGTATTGAGGAGGCCCATCCTTCTCGTGTTCAACCTAAAAGACTCAGCTGATTGACTTGAGGTGCACAAAATCAGAGCCAACCTTTACTTCAAATTTTGCAACGAATTATATATAGTTGGAGCAATTATCAATTCAAAAGATGCATGTTCATTGCTTTGGTGACTTCTCTTTTGATAAAATATATAGTTTTTACTTGGAAGAAAACACTTGAGCTTTTGTCAAAACTGAATATTGTATCTAAGTGCTTTGCATTAGAACAAAATGACTTGTCATTGTTTGTAAATTGGTACATCCTCATCGGTGCTAACTACGACTAAAGAGCCCTTTAATTTCTTTTTAAGTCTAGAGTTTTCTACCCCACAAAGGTATGCATAAGATGTGCATACATCCTACCTTCAGACTCGACTTGTGGAAATACACTAGGTATGTTGTTGTAGTTACTTCTCTATTACTAACTTTATATCTCTGAAGGTTGCAGGAGTGTGGGGTTGAAGAGAGAATTTTATGGCCTAACTTGCACAACATGTTTTGGACCAAGTATTTGACGCTAAGGGCATTAGTGATTTGAAGTATTAACGGAGGGAAAATATGCTTAATTTTGCATAGTATGAGGGTATATTTGGACATTTCCCAAACAATATATTGTATCCCGGGGACAAGTTTGCATTAGTACTACGCAGAAGATGCATGAACTAATCTTGCTTAGGGCGGGTGAAAAAGGGTATACAATTAAATCTATGCACTTTTTTTTCTTTCTATTTTTCGCTTAGGTGTGTTTCGCTTATATCTTATTTATCAAAGTAATTTTTAATGGGTGAATGACTATATTCCTGGGTAATTTTGCATATGCACTTCCCAGATTTACTCAACTTACAATGACTTCGTATTATAATGTTTCAAATGCATCACATTCAGAGGCGTATTCACAATTTTAGAAGGATGGTGTATTATTATGAAAAGATGCATCTAAGATATAAATTTATTCGTTTTGATCTTTAAGTTCTTAACATTGAATTGTTAAATTTTAAAAATATAGGTTCAAAATATATAATGTAATATCTCGCAAACCACACAGGTCAACCCACACTAGGCAAGTGTGAGGTCGACCCAGAAGGCAAACCCGCTGGCAAGTGGTATTGAACTTGAGACCTCCAACTTTTGGGACTTGCAAAACATACATCTTCTTGTGTTGGTTACATAAATTTGCAGTATCCAGATACATAAAACTAGGATTTCCTAAATAACATGAGGCACAAGTCTAGCTAAACTAGAAGCAACCTATATCAAGACTTTTCAGATCCAAATTACTCATATGGCTCTAATATACAATATTAGATCATAAAGCAAGGTCAAAAACATTGAGAACAAATCCTCTACAAGACGGTGTTAAAATCTAAGATCCAGATTAGTAGATCTAGTTCCTTAATTCCCTATGAAAAAGAAAAAAGAGACAACGTCGCCTTGATAGTCTAGGGCCCTTATGCAGATCACATAGTAACATCAATCACAAATCAACCAAATCTTATTAACAGCTTCATATCAAACATCAAATAAACAGAAATCTGCGCAAAATTCCATTATCGTAAAACAAAAGTGGAATCATCAACAAGCGCCAATCATCCAAGAAAGATTCACTAAACAGAATGCTAAAACAAAACTACTCTAACCTCAATATTACAACTTACTATAACAATTTAACACAAAATATAGCAAAGAGCACAGAAACTACAAAAAAAAATTAGAAAACTGAAAAAGGATAGAAGATTACCGGTGAGGATATCCTGATAAACCAACATGGTTGAAGAGTAGCCTTTTGCTTTCTCTCTCTAAAAGGGAGGATTGATAGTTAGAGAGAGGAAGAAAACGACGGACTAGTGAGGGCTCGAGAAGGAGGGTTTTGGGTGGTGTACGGTATCTTTATAGCTGGAGCGCTTGGTAAATTGACCAAATAAACCAGACTTTAATTAGGAATTACGTGATTGCCTATCCCAATTTGAGTAGGGTTCTGAATGCCGCCACAGTCCGCACCATGTCACAACAGGAGCACAGGCCATTTTACGCTCCTGGGGGGGGGGGGGGGGGGGGGGGGGGGG
>JAJOOR010006883.1:0-31219 GCA_036250505.1 Solanum acaule | reverse complement strand
AAATCTGAATCATTAGTCGAACAATGTTGAACAAAGTGAATCGCAATTTTTTTTTTACTTAAATTTTCAATCAAAGTTAGGTATATCAAGTTATCAACATCTTGAATCAAATTCTATGGTTCTAACTCTTATTTTGCTTAAAGTTTGTCAACTTATTTCTTAGAGAATTATGTTAACAATTCATATAATGATTGTTTTAGTAAAAGGATATTTTTCAGCATTGAAATGATAAAATCTTACCTAAAATTAATTTTAAAAAAATTAAAAAGTACTCAAATAAATCATCTATTAAAAAGTTGAAGTAATAATGTGCATCTAAACAATTAGAAAAATAATTTTTAAATAAATATGTATGAAATTTTTTAGGCCTCAAATAAAATTTCGCTTTAGGCCTCTAGTTACGTTGAGCCGCCCCTGTGTATAAGACGAAAATATATGTATTTGTATATACACTTTTCTCTCACTTTATACAAACACAAACACATTTTATACCGAAATGTATAAAATGACTAATTGTATATCGAAAATGACTTATTGTATACTGAATCAAATTGCAAAAAAATGGGATATTTGCTGCGAATTACAAATAAAATAAACTATGGCTATAACATTTAATTTGAATTAATAGTTTACTATTTCATACAATTTTTCCTTAAATTATTTCCAATTATAAGAAGCTAACATTCTTTTTAATTCAAGTCAGAATAATTCAAAATATTAAGTGGCACATGAACAAATTCTGGTCAAAGAGAAATTCCTTTGACTTCTCATCACATAAAGTTGGAAGAGTGAGTACTATTCTATATTTAAAATTAATTTAATATTAAATTTTATATATTATTCTTATAAATTGTCACTAAGATCAACCTGCGCCTAAACACACAAATATTTATTGCTTATTTATAAATCAGTTAATATAGGATAAAAGTAATGAATGAATCAAAGTTACTCCGCTTGTCTATCTTTATTTGTCTATTATATTATTTTGGAATGTCTAATCAATACTTGTCCAGTTTATAAAACCAATGAATAATTTATTATTTTCTTTTTATTTTATCCTTGCTATTAAATATTATTTATTTTTCAATGTTTAGATGACTTATATTACATAAGGGTGATTTGGTAAAGCTCTCCCTATCATTACTGCTTCTAAATAATTGGATGTGCTCAACAGGCAATTCAGTGAAAAACAAAATTTAAAGCACAACATATGGGCACTATTAGAAAAAAAAGTGATACTTTTGATATTTGATATATAAATAAACTTTAGTTAGCTTTACGAAAATAGTTTAATCTATATTATATATAACAAATTTAGTCATGTTCTTATTTCGTTTCAACACTTAAAAACAAAATTAAAGTGAACTAATAGATTAAAGATGAGATTTTTTTTTTATCTTTAATATATAGCTTTAATTAGATATGAGTTGTCCTCAATTATTGTAGGCCTTAAACACATCATTCTATTATTTGTGTGATCACAGTAGGTACTGTTTGCTTTATAATTTAGGTGAGTACGTGTTGAAAATTGTGGATATTTATATTACAACTAGTAGCAAAAAGATTTATAAATATTCAAATGAGACAAGGATCGAAACAAGTAGCAAAGAAAAATACAAGACTTTGATTCCTTACCTCCTTTTTTGAGCATGGCCAAGTCAATGTTTTAATTTAAGAAATGATCTGAATGAAGTTTAATCATTTCACACTACACACCTACTCTTTGTTTTTTTTAAATAATCATAATTGTTCGAGTTTATTTGCACATCTCGATTAATTCTACGAAATACTTGGCTATCTTTTACTTATACAAGTATTGGAGTTACCTGTCCATCACAACTCGAATATAGATGAGATTTTAAAAAAATCATTCAGTATTTTTATTTTCGTCAAATTTGAATCTGAAATCTCATGATTCTCCTAAGACCGCTCTTTTAAGCGATATACCTACTCCTTCAAAACATCTATAAATACCCCTTTGTACTGCTCTAGTACTTAACACCAATATAGTAGCTAGTGTGTTATTACTAAAATTGAGAAACATGCAAATAATCATTACTTGTACATTCATTCTCATGGCAACATTCCTTTGTTTCCAACAAAGAAGTGAAGCTAGAATTTTAGCTAGTCATGATGATCATACAATCAATACACAAATCCTCATGACAAAGAAAATAATTGAAAGGCCATCAATTTCATCTCCACCACCACCTAAACCATCACCAAATTCCAAGCAAATCTCAGAGGTCTCTCCTCATTGGGCTAATAATAAATTGGCTCCCAACAAAGGAAATAGTTTAGGAAGAAGTCCAAAGTCCGCTCCACCACCTCCACGGCCAGCCCCATCCACTGGCCATTTGTTTTCATCTTGAAAACCGGGGCTACTCTTTCAAGTCGCGGGTGCTGTTACAACTAATTGGTTCGATTTTGAAGATGGAGCATACATGCATGTTAAGATTAATTATGCTAGCTAGTTGTTACATGAGTAATGCTAATGTAATTTTATTTAATTAATTTGTACGTGCTTGATCAAGTAAAATATATTACTACAAAAATGACACACTGTAATATATTTCACTATGATTTCCTTTTGACACTCTAATACATGAATGTCATTAATTACTCCTTTTGTCCTAATTTAGTTGTCGTATTTTCACTTAAGAAATCATAAATATGTAGTAGTATTTTTTTGCTAAGTTACCTCGATTTTTCTTCAATAAATGTGCAATCTATTCAAAACTTGACGGATAGAGTAGTTTGGTTTTTAAAGAACATATGCTCTACGAGGCATAAGTTCAGTTGCTCAAGGGAAAAAATTAAAGATCAATCCATTTTAAGGTCAATCGGTGCCTTTTTTTTTTGGCAATAGGTTGGCACTTATAATTTTCCTTTCATGATCAAGTTTGTTTCCTTTAGTTTATGGTTCCATGGATATTCTTTCAGTCAGATAATTGATAAAGAAACGTTCTCCAATCCCTTTGATTTTTCATGGTTGGACGTTTAAAAATATTCTGACTAGGTATTGCTACTTTGCTGCTTTGTCAATATATACATACTGCTTTGAAAAGTAAACCCCCACCCCCCACCCCCCACCTCCCACAACCATTATAATTCACATTCACATAGGCACTTTCATGTCCATTGAGTCTACAACTCAGAATGATTTAATCATGAAAACCTTTAAAATAAAATATATGACTGTGGTACAATGGATTGGTCTGCTTCTCCCTTAACTATAGGTTTTCGGTTCAAGTTTTGAATATGGAAAAATCCTTGGTAAGGCTGGGCACCGGATCGGGTTGTATCGGTACTGTTTTGATACCATTCCGGTCCATTCCGATCCGGTAGTCTTCGGGACGGAATGGGACACCGTGAGCCGGTACTCGGAATGGAACGGTATCACGATTTGATACCGGTATACCGGTACCAATCTATCCCGGTTTATTTCGATTTCGGTTAATTATTTTTTATTAATTAATTTATATTTTATAATTTATATATATGCATATTTTCAAAAAAAAAATAAATTGGATTGGATTGATATTTTTTTAATTTGTGTCATTATTTTATCCTTATTTTTATTTAATTTTTTTAAATTACAAACTTAAGTTATTTAAATTACAAGTTATAAGTATAACTTATAACATATTAATAATAAATAACTTATAAACTTCAAAAGATTCAAAATTTCAAATCTTGAAAACTTAACCTTAAAAACTTTAAAACAAAATTTTTTTATTAAACATAAACTTGCAAATTTAATAAGTAAAAATTAAAAAAAATATCTTTAAAATAAACTTAAGTAAAATTACATTATAAATTTCAATACAGTTAATTTAAACTTAGAAAAATAAACAAACATTCATATTTTCATAATTCAAAAAATCAAAATAACTAAAAAAAATTATTATTTTTTGAAATAGCTATATGTGTCGTCCCGTTTATCCCATCCCGTTCCATTCTGGTCCGGTTCGGTCCCGGTATATAGTGGGACGGGACGGAACCTAGTCTCCATCTTGGTAATTCCGATCCGGTTCATTCCGGTACAGGTCAACAAATCAGTCAACCCGTCCTGTTCGGTCCGGTACCGGTCCGTTCCGGTCCGATGCCCAACCTTAATCCTTGGAAGGGAGTATTTTCCCTCAAATGGGTCCCCACACAGGAAGAACCCGAATTTGTCGAACTCCGATATAGGTACCCGAGGAATACAAAAAAAATCATACTGAAATGCCTAAAGTGGTTGACATTGACTATGATATTAAGTTCATACTGGGTCTGATAAGTTGACTGATTCCACTTGTGTAACAGTACAATCTTGACTCGATTCGACACCCTATGGTCAACCTGCAATGTCAGTCACTATAATCTAGTGGGTTGTTGGATTTTATTTTATTTTTGTTAGGACACTTGGAATGTACATCAAGGACTCATTTTGGTCGGAGAACAAGTTACCCAAAATTGGTAATTCATCCACCATGAGAGATAAAAATTAACACTACAATGCACAGAATAACTAATCCCCGAATAAACTACAGGGAATCTCAAAACCGTTCCAGTATTTCGGTTTTTTTGTCATGCACGTTAAAATCTTGTCCTGTGTTGTCTAATTCTCATGTTTTATCCTGCGTTCACTGGGCAAAATCTGAATATCATGTTCACTGTAACTTTATACTTGGCAAAATAATGCAGTAGTGACAAACAGGAAAGCATTGGAAAACTTTCACAGCACTAAGTTTTGTACAAAAGCACAAAAACGGTCTAATTCTATCCATGAACAGTTCTATAACGATGCATCAAAGTTTCAAGTCCTAAGCTGAACACAGTACTGTTGCTAAACTTAGTTTTTCAATATATACAAGAGAACTACAGCCATCCTTTGCAATGATTACCTGATGTAGACTTGAGCTAAGACTATCTAGCCTGGTTACTTGCAGAATCATCGCATAAGAACAAAAAGTGGGGCAGTGATGCTATCCTAGGAAGATTCAGCAACAGATCACCGACAGAGTCCTTCCTTGACATTGTTGAAGTCGGCTTGCAACCAGAGAGATCAGTTGATTCATCCTCTGGCATAGAAGGATCTTCTACATCTTCTCTTCCAAGCGGTGCGGTGGGAATGAAATTTATTTCATTAACTCTTCTTTCATCCGACACAACATCACCACAGTTCTCACTCGCATGAGCTGTTGCAGGATCCTTTTGGAGAAGGCAGCACAGAGATTTGACCCTTGACATAAGAGATTTCTCATCTGATGATGACACATTTTGAGTGTCACTAAGCAAGGATTTGGAGATCTCTTCCAGGATTTCCGAGCTTCGTCGTTCATCATTGGCGAGGTTGATGACTTTAGATGTCGTCTGCTCTGATACACGTTGCTCAAGCTGGCTCACTAAATCACTCATTGACACAGAGGGATGTACTCCAGACACTCTGAGTTGATTGAGGTTACTGAGCCCTTTCCGCTGCTCCACTTCCCTACTTTCCATATCTTCACTCGCCCCTGTATCAATAACAGCACGTTGAATGTGAAGTTACAGAAAAATAAAAAACAAATCCAAGAGAAACAGCACACTAACGAGAACAATATACATCCAGATAGCAATATAGAAGCAAATCCTGATCACTTAGAATAGGCCATAGAATGGTTGAGAACAATATACTTCAACATAGGATAACATGTCCATAACCCGATTCTGCAATATGGTCATATTCCTCTTTTTGAACAGAGACAACCCCCTCAATGTGGATTATGTTCAAGAAACACACAACTGTACCACCAAGACATGACTACAATAAAATCAAGGAAACGGGTAGCAAACTTCCTCTCCACTCTTTGAAAAGGAAATGACGATCAATTTGTCACTGTTTCAAAAAGGTGGGGGATAAGGGATGATCATCGACATCTTCAAAGACATACTCACCATAGAACTCAATTCAAGAAAACTTAAATGCACTTCTCAGATAAAATACATAATTACCTGATCTTGGGGATGGCTTTTCTTGGTGAATACATTCCAAAGGTCTAGGATCTTGCTTATTTTTGGAGGAACACTGAGCTCCAGAAGGTGAAGTATAGTCAATAAAATTCGGACTCCCTTCATTATTCAGATCAAATTCACGGTCCCTTTCATGTGTGTCTTCAAAACCCGACATCTGGGATTCAAAATAAGGAGAATCTAGAATCATCTCTGCTTGTTGACTCAGAAAATTAAGACGAGGATCACATTGCACAAGCTTTTCAATATGCTTTCCCAACAATCCATGCGGACACTCTAAGTAATGTCGCCTACAACCAAAGAAAATTTGAAGAGTTTTAACATCAAAACTGAACCACATTAAGACGAGTAAGGAAATGCTAGAAATTGTAAACAGACCAAACACACCCTACAACCAGCAGAACTTAGAAACCTAATATACTTGCAATCACTATGATACAATATAAAAGCTACTATAGGAGCAACACGCTTCAAAAATTAGCTTTTTACAACAGATTAAACTGAAATTGGGAAATTTAGTTGGGCTTTTAGATTCAAAGCTGCATCTACTGAGACATTCCATTCGGTTGCAACACTGAAATGCTCTTTCAAAACTGCATTAGGCCACAAGGATAATCATTAAGTAGAGATAGCAACGGGGAAAGGCAGGGAGGTTGCCGTGCAGGTTCAGCCTTCACCCGAAAGACTTCAACCCATGCCGCACCGCTCCGCATAGAAAACTTTCTATTTCAAACCTGTCCCTGCCCCTACCCGCCCCAACCCACATAAACCTGCCCTGCCACATAGCCACTTAATTCTAAGCATGGGATAGTTCAAAATATTTGTCACTTGTTATGTTTATTACTCAAGAATGTGAACAAATGAACTGTTATTACATCTTAAAGATTGGTTTGGAACTAAGATAATAAAACCTGACGATAAGCAAAAAAATTCATAAGAAATGTCAAGCTCTTCCATTCAACACTTGGATGAATAAATTCGATGAAGAGTAATGCATTCATTTCATTTATATTTTCTCACTTCTGTTCTTCAGTTTTGCCCCCACCTCCCTGACTGAGTACTGCCTCCTAAAAATTGCTTCCTTCTTCATGTTTTCAATTAACATATAAAAAGTGTTAACTTGGCAGAGTCATAAAAAGTGTTTGAAAATTTTTATGGCAACATTTTGTAAGTCCAGACATCTGCAATAAGTGATTGATTGTAGTTGCAGAAATTTCTCTAATTTGTAATTGGTCAAAAGTGCTAACCCACAACGGCTTTGAAGTTTTAAAAAACACGCTTGAACCCACCCGCTACCCATAAGTTTAAACCCATACTTCCTGCATAACCTTAACCTGCCCCACCCTGTTGCCATCCCTACAAGCATTAACCATTAGGCACTAAATTGAGTGCACAAGCAACCCACTCTACCTTATCTTTCTAGTATTGCCTCTCTCCTCTTCAAAAATAACTAAGCCTCGATCACAAGTTTCTGTCTCGCCTCGCCCAACGTAAAATAAACTAGATAGGAAAGAGAGAGTTTATGCATGAATAATGTATTCTACAGTCTTATCATCCTTCCCAGACCCCCACCCCAAGCCATTTTAAAAAGTTCAAATTAAGAAAATGGTGTTTCTTGGCCTTCTCCATATCAACAATTACTACTTGCTAGATGAAATTCCAAATCTAATAAGACCACTACTTATCATATAAATCCCTGTGATAGCCACGAAGCATCTAGAGCACTTTACTCTGTCAATAGAGTTGAGTCATGCCGGGCAAACCTCTTTATGGATTTAGCTTTCTCTCATTATCTTCATGCATCAACTAAGTAGATCAAACAAGTGATTTGAAATACTCGCTGAAGTGGGGAAAAAAAGAAGGGAAAAGGCTAGACAATAGATGTCCACGGAGATGTCAAGAAAACAAGATAAAATTGGCTAACGACTAACAATGGCGTAATTATTACTTGAGGAAGAAAAGAACTACAGGGATAATAGTAAGACCTGTGTATGCTAGCCTGTCCGTCAGTAAAATCCGAAGTTGCTTGCCAAAGTGTGTGCTTTCTGGGTTGTGGATCTGTCTCCCTAAAGAAAAGAGGTTGCCTTGCCAGCTGCAATACAAGGATACATAGCACCCTCATCAACAAAGGTTAATAAGGAGAGCAACACTGGAGCCTATTCTGCTAATGCAGTTAAGGAAATAACTCCATAAAGACAATAGCAAAAACAAAATTGTTTTACCCCTTACCACTATATCCAAGGTTCCTGGTGCATCATCTGGGTAATTTGCCTTCAACCCTATAATATCAGACCACTGGATCTCTATTTTATTCTTGAGACCACCATCAAGGACTTCCCATACAAGCTTATGCTTGGCAAAGTAACATTTTGCAACCAAATCTCCTTCATATCTCGACTTATACTGTAGAGACAAAAATATTCAATTCACTTGTGGAACATTCAGACTGAACATTATTTACAAATCATTAAAAAAGGGAACTGTGTATACCTCCCAGGTTCCAATTCTCAGAACTGAACCAGGAAAATTCGAGGCCTTGAGCTTTTCTATCATTGCAGTGCTTCTTTTCTGCTCCTTCTTCCCAAGACTTTCCACCATGGAGGTGCCCCCAAGCTTCATTTGGATCATATCCACCAGTGATGGGCTCTTTTTTAGCCGCAAACCTAACGGACTGGGTTCATCTAACGAGACGAACGATGATGAAACAGGAAAATCACAAGCTCCTTCACCCAGTTGCTGCTGCAAAATATACTTGATTCAGATCTCAGAGAAGATAATACGATTACATACTCAGTATTGTCCTACTGGTAGGGTGTACACGCAGACCTTACCCCTACCTTCGTGCGGTAGAGAGGTTTTTCAGAACAGTTTGAAGGAAATGCCTCAGAAGATAACAATAGACGTAAATTCACTGGCATCTCCTTAATCAATATCAAGGCATCAATACTGATAAGTCAAGTTCTTATTCCCAATTTGGTAATTGATAATTCTCCTACAAACATTTCTAAAATGGTTATTTATACTCCTTTACTTCATTTATTACTAAGCACTTCCTAATTTGGTAAGTCCCTAAATGTTTGATGCAATTCAATAGTAAGTCAAACTAACATCGTAAACTCTATGTGTAGTCAAATTCAGAGCATATGTTAGTAGATAACAAGATGCACACAGACAAAAGTCTTGAAAAGAAAAAAAATGCACAAAATTCTACAGATCAAATAGAGAAACATCGCTTTAAAATTAGAACAGCAAAGAGAAAGAGAAAAAAACCTACTTGCAGAGAAGAGGAAAGCTTAGATCGCTTGTCGAGTTGGCAGCGTTCTTCATCTGAAAAGTTTTCAAGGTCTACCTCCCTCTTCACCGGCAACATTTTCCCCCTCTGCCACCGCAAATCCGACGGCGCTTCGCCGGTGTAATTCCTCGACGGATGCATGAGAAAACGACAAAAAAAAAGTTTCAGATTGAGTAAGACAAATACCAAAAATATCAGAGCCGTGCTGAGTAGAGTTGGAAAATTCCAGTGAAAGTCACGCTTGTGAGATGAAAGAGAGCAATTTGTGTTTTGGCTACTACTAGCAGACAATTACTTCACTTTTCTTTTATATTAGGGAAAATAATTATTTATTTTTATAGTCCCTTAATTCTTCCTAAATTTTGCCAAATCCCTCCATCATAAATTACTTGCCATGTTTCATTCTATATAAGTCAAACTCTTTGAGTTTCAATTAGCATTTTAATTATCTTTTTATTAAATAAATATAAGTAGAATATATAAATTAATTTACTTTTATGGCAGAGGGGAATAAGATATCTTATTATAAAGCATGTTATATTCAATTAATTACTTATAATGTATATTTTTTTGTCCTTTTCAAGATTAGAATTATTGTGTTGGACCAAAGGAAGGGGTGTTTGACTCGATGGTCTATTAGAAATAATATTTTTATTTTTAAGATAGTTATGATAAAGTCTACATACAATGTATCTTCTTTTAAATCTTAATTCGAGATTATGTTAATTATATTGTACTGTTTTACTTAAGAAAAAGTTTTATAACAACATTTAATTACTTGATTGATTTTTCAAAATTAGAATTTTTGTGTTGGACCAAAAGGAGGGGTGTTTGACTCGATGGTCTAATAGAAATAATATTTTTATTTTCAAAATAGTTATGATAAGGTCTACATACAATGTATCTTGTTTTAAACCTTAATTCGTGAGATTATGTTAATTATATTGTACTGTTTTATTTAAGAAAAAGTCTTATAACAACATTTAATTACTAGATTGATTTTTTTGAAAAAGTTCTAACTTGAAAAAGTGATTTTGAGCAATTTTTTAGGTTAATATTTTTTCAATCATAAATTATAAATACATATTTAAATATAACTTAATTTTTAAATATTAAAATATTTTATATTTTATAGTTCTAGATACCCTATACGTTTGTAAATACTATAATTATATATTTTAGAGTCAAGTGCTTCAAAAAATAGGATTAATTTTACATGCTTCTTGTGCAAAAATCATTGCGTCAATTGAAACATAAAGTGACGTTTGTTTGCGTAAACAGTTTGACCATTTGGAAAAATAAATTAAAAATAGAAATATTTGTTTAAGTTTTCTCATAAGTCATAAGCGTAAACTAATGTCATTAGGACTAAGATGTAAATATTAAAATATAAGTTAGGACAGAAGTACAATGTACTCCCTCAGTTCTCTTTACTTGTCACTTCATTAATGTTAATATTTATAGTAATATCCATATTAATGTAGGCTTAGATATAGATATAATTCTGGTACTTAATCAATGAGGAAGGTAGAATAATAATAACATATTTAGGGTAATTCTTTAAATTAGACGCAAATTTTATCACTATCTTTGAGGTAGAGATGAGTTTCCATAGACACTCAACTTAAAAAAATAAATAGATCAAAGCGGTATAGAAAAAGAGATAACAAAAATAATAGACAAAATCCTGACAAAATATCATTGACACTTTATCAAATCATCTTAAATAATAGCTTTGCAAGAATTTTTAAACATATGGAAAATAAATCAACCACAAGCAAAATCTGAAGAAACATGATTTTATTGATAAATAGTGTGAGTACAATTTTGTTCTTCCCTTGATTTTTCTCTCATAAGATCTCTCATAATATTTCCGAGGGCCGTTAGTGACGTATTTCTCGAACTAGGATGATTTGAATTTGATTTCTTTATGAATATTTTATGAATTTGCGCAATATTCGAGATGTCTTTTTAAGAGAATATAATAATTTTTATATAGGCATGAACTAGTTCTTATGATTGAATAGCCTCCAAGAATTATGTTTGGAATTGAAAACATAGTCTCAACTCGAAGTGAACACGAGTCCCACAAAATTTCAATGACTATAAATAGTCATAACAAGATAAAATCACAATCGACCCATAAATAAATATAATAATCAAACTCGAAGAATAAGAAACTACAAATATAATACAAATGACTAATATCGTAAAAAAGAATAAGTGAAACAATGATATCTAACTAACCGCATACCTTAATTCATGTTTTCTATAACTTTTTATCTAAGGACTAAGATCATGTCCTGAGTAAATTGAAATTGTGTCATGTTATAATCACATCTCCCTATTACTTATTTCGTGTACTTCTACTTGCAATCACTCATTGTCAACCTCTCACTCCTCGGGGCACTAGAGCATTCCCCCACCCACGTGCTGGACCCTCACGATAAAATGCGTGGGCGCCCACAGATCCGAAAAGGTTCGTGTATTTGTACGATTTGCGGCTGTGATTTAAAGACAGGGAACGATAAGAGATCGACACGTAAGATGCTGAATTGGATGCTTCACAGATGCGATAATATTTGGATCATTCTCTTTTTGTCGCCTTATGGATTAAGGAAAAAACACGCGTGTCGGCACGTGCCCCCATCTCTTCCTTAGTAAAAATTTCGGCGGCCTTAAAAACACGCGCTGTTTCTTTTTAAGACCAATCATGTGTGATTTTACACCCTTTTTATTTTTTATTTATTTAGGGGTTGTTTGGTACAAAAAATTAATTACGCATGAATTAGCAATGTAGAGATTATTAGTACAGAATTAGTAGAGTTTATTTTTATCAAGTGTTTGGTTCATTGTTTCTCATCTCAAGTTTTAAAAATCTTCTTTCTAATTATATCCTTGAATTATTATGTAATTAGGTTAAGGTAGATAATTGTCGGACAATATTATTATTTTTATAGACTTCTAACTAGCTATGAGAAGAAAAATTTTGTTGTCATCTTTGCTATTTTTTCACTTGAATTATTTGAGGATAAATAATTGTCATCTTAATAAATTAATCACTCACAAAATATCAATTTTTAATTTAAAAAAGATAAATCATCTACTTTTAAAATTGAAAAGAAGGTCAACAATGATAAAATTGAATAAACCATCTATATATACACATAAAAATTGCAAGTTATAGTTTTAATATGTATGTAATTTTTTAAATTGTTCAAAATACAAATAATTAGAAAATCACAAATATATATATATAAAATTTGCCTTTTTAATTAGTAAATGTTAAATAACTCACATTTTATATTTGTATTGGATTTTTTTATTAGTAACAAACAACTCTCTCTAAATAATTTGTAAACTAATTTATTTAAGTAATTTACTAGTACAAATATAAAACATAAATCAAGAAAATAAACAAAATAATTAAAATTATTTGAGGGATATTTTTATCTTTACATAGACTTATCTCATGGTATTATATCCTATGTATTACTAATAGCTTCAAATGGAAGGTATTAGTAATACATCCTATAATACCGTGCAGTATATATAACTAATCCATGAATTATTTATACATAGGCTCAAATTCCTACCAAATATAGTACTAAATAATACCATACATAATACATGGATTATTTCTTCTAATGCGGCCTACCAAACGGCCCCTTAGCGTCCATTATCCCCAATAGAGACTATTTCATATTCGTTTGGCATAAGTCCCCATTTGAGAAAAAACGCTTATTATTAAGGATTTTCTTTACATCCTAAATTTGAGCCTGAAACCTCTAATTAAGAAAGAAACAGTTCTATCAGTTGATTTTTACAGAATCATTTAAAAAAATTTACTCTTCTGATCTTATATTCGTTGTCATCACAGTTTGACTTAAAATCGAATTAAACTAATTAAATAAATTATGAATTATTTAAATTTTTAAAAAATTAAACCAAAGTTAAATTGATATTGTTGAGTTTATAGAGAAAATATTTTAGTATTATTCAAAATAAGGTTAAACTAATCTTATTGAGTATTTTAAAAGTTATAAATTATAAGCTATGTAATTAATATTGTTCACTTTCATGAACAAATAATATTTAGGGCAAAATGATTTTTAACGTAAGAGCCTAACTATTACGTTCATTTATATTTAGCTATTATCGTAAGTAATTTATTTATTTACTTAAAATTACAAAATTTATATTATATAAAAAGTTAATGTCATGACCCAGGGGTACCCCTAGACGTAACACGGCGTACTCGACCCCGAAGGGGTCTAATACAAGCCCTTAGCGTCATCACAACATACAATCATAGAAAAGTAGGGGAATTCTATCGAAAACATTTTATAAAAGCGGAAGTCTTTACTAAGTCTATGTCTCAAAACCATCTATATATGAACAACATGAATAAAAGTCTTGGGACGCAGCCCATATAAAGTCTAAAACATAAAAAACGACATAAAAGGAACATAGTAGGTTTGTCCTCGAAGCTATGAGAACTCACCAATTCTTCAAGTCTTCAAACGCCTTAGAAACCTAGCCTCCAAAGCAATTCAATCTCCAATACCCTACATTTGATTAGAATGTAGGCAATATGCGTTAGTACAAAATGTACCAAGTATGAAAGCTAACATAGCAACATAAAACATAATCATAAGAGATAATAACATATTCATAACATAACTCCAATAAAGTATCATAACATCACAAGTCAACATAAGACATTCATAATTTCATACTTCAACCATTAGTCCTTCATATTCAAGTGAACTACTTCACAAGCCACCTCCAAGCATACTTGTGCAAGGCAAAGATATCATCCCATAATACTACCTAAGCTAAGTACCTCTCTTTGGTCATTCTTGGTCATAGTCCACCTTCATAGTCAAGACTTAGGTTTTCATGTCATAAGAGCACTACACTCATAAGTTCTCATAAGTAACCTCAAGGCACACTTGTGCAATGCATGTGGGGCATCCCATAATACCACACACACTAAGCATCTCTTAAAGTCACCCTATTCATCTCTAGGTGTCACTATAGACCTACTTCGTATTAACAAGGAACTATCGATTTAAGTCAATCATATCATGGAAGGCAACTATAACAACAATCCAAGCTAGGCATACATTACATAAGCGGACACTTCATAAGTAGCTTCAAGTCATACTTGTGCCATGTATGAATGGCATTCCATACTACCACTCACACTAAGTACTCATTTAGGCTAGCTTACTCAATGCTTACTATCTATCATTCTAGACTATCAAAGAATAACACATACTAGGCTAGACCTAGCTACCATGGAAAACACCTTACTATGCAATCCAAGCTATCCTAGGAAGGATACAAGTATACCAACCTAGCCACCATGCAACATTCAATAGGATGCAAGCTACCCGGGAGTATGAATCTTCAACCCTAAGCTATCCTTAGGAGAGTATGATGTCTCGATCCTAAGCTACCATGAAATGGTCTTGGCCTAACCAAGTCAAGTTACCCATATGAGAGTATAGATCCTCTATTCTAGGCTACCATGCCTATACTAATGCAAGCTACCATGAAAAACATCCTACCAATGCTAGTTCAAGCTAACCTTAGGAGAGCTTAATTCCCCAAATCCCAAGCTACCATGAGATCTACCATCCCAAGCTACCATGAGATTTACCATCCCAAGCTACATAATTCAACTATCCATGAAGAAATCATAAGACTCAACCACAAGCTATTCTATTCTAACAAGCATGATTCATTTTAGGTAATTAGCATTTCACTCTAGCATCATTTTATGTGATGAGACCTTTCACATTCTACATACATGCAAGTTATCTCATCATATTAGACTTACTCTTTAAGCCCTAGTGATCAACATTATGACTTCAAGCTTTATTCCACAACCATCATACTAGTCTAGATCACAAGACACATTAGCCCTAAGCCTTAGTCATAGGAAATTCTACGTATAATTCACCATAGAGTCTCAATTCTAATAATTCAATTCATATTCTATCATACATGCATAAGTCTAGTTCAATTCATGACTCCATATTCCCATTCTTAGATAAGTTCTATTCATGGTGATAACTCTAGAAAATCTATCAAGAACCATCAATTTCTAATCAAAAGATCTAAACCCACATACTTAGAAGATTAGGGTTAGTCAAGGAATTCACATAAATTCTTCATAATATCATGAATCAGCACTACCATAATCATATAAAAGTAGTATCAAACACTTTGCAATCATACCCACCTAAAATCCATACATTGGAAGCAACCCTGGCTTAGATTGGGGTTCTTCTTCACAAATCTTGGGGGTTTCTAGGGGACTCTATGGGTGGAAAACCCCATAGATGAAAATCTGAACATACCTTAATCCAAGCCCTAACACAAACCTTTAGCAATGGAGCCTTTGTTCTTGACCTTAGTTTCAACCCTAGCTTCTTCTTTAATGGAGGTTCTTCTTAGAGAGAGAAATATTATATGGAGAGGATGAAGTGGGTTTTCTTTTGATTCTAGGGAGAATGATTTAAATGAGGTAAAATTAGGTCTAATAACCTTATATAGTTGCTAGGAAAGGAATAGAATAATGTAGGGTCAACTTTGGTAAAGAACTAAGGACCTAAAACGTTTTAACTTAAAATTCTGCCCATTGCCCGTCTAAGCTCGCCCTTTGGACACTTGGGCTCGCCAAGTGCACCAGGCGACTCACCAAGTGCACCCTTGGCTCGCCCTTTGTTCCAGAGAACCATGGGCTGGTCATTGGGCGGTTGGAGGGGCCCAATGGGCGACACGCCAACCAGCTTAGCGAGCTACCTTTTAGCTCGCCCTTTGGTCCAGCACCTAGGCCAATGAGGCAGTTCAGTAGGCGATCACAAGAGCCCAAGGGCGACTCACCCAACCCTTTGGGCGATCAAGTACTCACATCGCCAAACATCCCCTCAAAGGACAAGGTTTCTCACACTTTAACTTGATTGCTTTGGCCCTTGCAACCCTATACCATTCCATAGATAATCTTCTAAACTACAGGGTCTAACACGTGTCTTGACGTTCAACTACTAACCCCTCATTCAAAGTATGGAAAATCTCATCTACGACTCTATTTCACATACATCAAACCTTAGAACCCTAGCATAAGGCTCTAGCTTGGTCTACTAGTTTCCGGGGTGTTACCGTTAATTTGAGATAATATCTTAGATGATTATTTGATGGCAAAAGTACTCATTACCCCCCTGAACTTGAAGCTTTTTATACGGTGTACACCTAAACTAAATTCCGTTTTAATTACCCCCCGAACTTGTTTATTCCTCCGTCGCGTACACCTTTTTCGTCCACCTGGCGTAGAAATTGACAACACACTCTACTAGGCGTGTGACGAAGTGATTTTTTGCCACATCACAAAGCTACAATGGTGAAAAAACGTAAAATCTCCATTTTCTTTAATATTTGGCATATTTTAAACGAAAAATAAGGAAAAATGTAAATGAAAAGTATAGGAAACAAAGATTAACACTTACTTGGTAAGAATTTCCGACAAATTTGAAATTCAAGGAGTTCTGCAAAATCAGCCCTTATTCAAAAATAACTTTTAAACAATGAATTTTAATATTTGGCATATTTTAAACGAAAAATAGGGCAAAATGTAAATGAAAAGTAAAGGAAACAAAGATTAACACTTACTTGGTAAGAATTTCAGAGAAATTTGAAATTTAATTGACCAACTTTGTTGACACCCAATTTTGGACCTCCACAATATATATTAATCATCGAGTTTCTTAAATCTCAAACGATTTGAAATAATTGACCTTGTAAAGTTCAAAATATTTTTCAAAGTACTTTTAATCAATTTTATCATTTTTATAATTTTTATGTAATATGTATGCTTTATATAATTTTGTATATAATTAGTATATTCTATAAACATTTCGAAAATCATCTCAAAAAAGATTTTAAACTTTTTAGTAAGTATTTTAGTATAAATTATAATTATAATTTTTAAGTTATTTAAATTAGTTAGCTTATAATTAAGTTAATTATTTTATTTCGTCAAAATTAAGAAGCTCGTTAATTAATTTCTATTAATTCGTCTTGTTTAGTTTTAGTCGAATTACCAATTAAACTCGTTCGGCTAAATATTTAACTCAATTTGGCTATAATTTCAACTTAAATTGGTCATGATTGTAATTCAATAGTTATCTCATGATTTACAAAGATAGTCATTCCTAGCTTAAATTCCAATACTTTTAAGACCAAATTTTTGGGCTGAATTCATTTTCCCAGCCAGCCCCTTTTTGCCTTCATCAGCCTGCCAATTTCCAGCCCACATTCCAATTCAAAACAGGCCCATTTCATATCCAACCCAATTCCAATTACTTTCCCAAAGGAACTCAATTACATTGCATACAACAATTTACAATAACATGTACCAACCGACCTATTCCAAGAAACCGACAGGCAGCGGTACCAAACAACTAGTCACCTGTATTTTTCGCTCTTCTTTCTTCCTCCAACAGTCCAGATCGAAACAGCCCAGAAAATCGACCCGGTCCATTTTCTTTTCTCCTCAACGTTAACAAAGAAGTGTCAAAGCAGCGTCAATTCCCAACGTCAAATCAGCAGCAATACACAGCAGTCAAATGGCGGAATCCCCGAAAAAGCAACCGCATCTGCCTTCACCAACTCGTTCCAGTCCTACCAGCCGCGTCTAATCGCCCTTGTGGCTACGAGATGGCGACACGTCAAGCACAAGGGAGATTGGGATGAATCGAAGCCGTCCACGCTGCTTCTGTCCAGATTTTCTGGGATTTTGGACGAAATCTCATACAAGACCCAATTGTTCTCTAGTCTTGGTGAAGATTTTCAATTTGGAATTTGTGGAGAATTCCGATTCTATCCTCTTTCTCACTTAAATTTTCGTCCCTCAACACCCAAACGAACCCCAATTTCTCCAATCTATATAAACCCATTTTATTTCAAAAAAAAAAAAAAAGAGAGGAAGAGTTTTTTTTTTGGAAGGGAAATACGGGAAAAGGGATTAAGCAAAAGTAGGAATACACTCGAAATACATTCCCGAATAGTGAAGTAAACCCGTTCAGAATTTTAGTTTCGTGTCCTGTAGTGTCGTCTGTTCCTCTGCTCAAGTTTCTCGTCCTGTTCGCTGCACACAAAGAAGGTGAACTTCTTTCATTGCAATTCATATATACATTTATCTTGTATGTTCAACAACTTTCTCAATTGGTCGTTGCCTATTGGTTAATATACATATATTTTTTGCATAGATTTATTTAATTCAATATATTCATTTGTATGTTAGTTAAGTACTGTATATACGTGTGTTGTAATATTTTTATTTTCTCACTTAGTTATTGCCTGGTGATAGTATCCATGTTTTGTTTTATATATTTAGCTAATATTCATAT
Organism: Solanum acaule; assembly: GCA_036250505.1. Taxonomy (NCBI): domain Eukaryota; kingdom Viridiplantae; phylum Streptophyta; class Magnoliopsida; order Solanales; family Solanaceae; genus Solanum; species Solanum acaule. The sequence continues at coordinate 12,511 of JAJOOR010006883.1, read as the reverse complement.
ATATATATATATATAATTTTTTTTTTGTATGTATATATGTTAAATCAGTGTGTTCATCTATATTGCTCATCGGTTGGTATTCGTGCATTTTTTGTATATCTTTTGTCAATAGCCATTATATATATATATATATATATATAAAGTAAATGTACTCATTGTATGTTAATTAACTGTATTTTATTTATTTACTTTAGTATTTATATTCCTAACTTAGTATTCACATTTAGTTTAGCCACTGTCATCTAATAGCAATAACATAAGTTCGCTTATAATAAATTATAAATTAATAAAGTTATATATATGAAAGGTTTCTTTTTGGCTTATATAACTGGCTGTTAGTTCATACAAATATGTATGTTTTATTCATAGCGATTTTTATGACTGGTTATTTATTTATTAAATAAATAAAAAAAATACTCCTCAAGCAAACAAAAACTTTTTAATAGGTAATTATGTATTGTTAATTTAATAATAGGAAGGCAAGAGTTTGAGGGGAGCGAGCAAAGGAAAGTCAGTTACAATAATAAAAATTACCTTATTTAGTGCATTACAATTAAAACTATATCAAGGTATTTTATTTATTTTTTTTAAAAAAATAAGAAATAAAAAAAAAATAAAAAATTGTCCTGTTAGCATTTATATAGAGTTTTGAGGTTTGTTAGTATGAGTATATCGGCCTATTCCATCTTGTCACTTGAGTTTGGCCTATTTTATTTTAGCATTCTTAGAAATAGGAGAGTTATAATTGTGTTTTTTTTTGTTATTGTTGCTAGTAGTCCAGCTCAATCACATGTGTAGCATGCCATTAATTTTCATAAAGTCTTCGTGCTTTATTACTAATAGTCTTCTGTGATTCATTTCCCTTTAGGCTATTATTATTATTATTATTATTTTATTTTTATTTTTATTTTTAAAAAATGTCATATTGCTTTCCTGTCTTCTTATGAACTGTTATGGGCGTTACTTATGTTCTTTTCCTCGTTTGCCTGTGAAATTTGTCCGAGTTCACTACGAACTCCTATCTCCTTCTTGCATTTCGAGAGGGTCGTAAAGACTCAAACTCCTTCATTCGAGTTAGCCAGCCACTAAAATCGACGAACAGGTCCCGAAGCGGAAAGGATGTGCAAGAAGTCGGGAATCGAAAGACTGGGCAAAAAGTCCACTTTTGATCATTTATTGTATTTTGTTGTTTTGGGCATAAACTCTTGTTATTTAATTTCGTTATTATTCTATTAGAATTTTAGGACAGGTGAAAATTGGGCCTTAGGCCCCAAAGAAAGAATAATTTATTTATTTATTTTAGTTTAGGACAGGTGTAATCCGAATGGGCCTAAGGCCCAAAATGAAAAGGGCCCAGATACCGGCCCAGATGAACAGAAAAACCGGATTTGGGCCCAAGTCTCTTTCCTATTCATTTTTATTATGTTTATTTATTTGTTAATATTTGTCGTTAGTCTTAAGGTCAAAAATATTCAAATCCCCAAAAGACACCCATTTTGAATTAATTACTTAACTAAATTACTCATCTTTCACTTGACTTAAAAAATAAATAAATAAGTTTATGAAATACTTCACTTAGTTAATATTTCATTATTTTTCTATTAAAATAGATCTCAACTATGAAGTAGTTCAATTTTGCAATTTAAATTAAGTTAAATTATTTTAGTCAAATAATTAATCGCTGGATAACCGCATATTAGCGGGCATTTCGGGTGCTTTCAAACCCTTCCCGAAATGCTAATAAGAACCCGGAACCCCCTTAAATATTTTCAATCGATTTCCCTGTTTTAATCTTTTGAAATAAAATAAAATAATAAGTTTTCTTAATTTCTCTTTAAAAATTAAGTGGCGACTCTTAAATCAGTCCAAAATATATTTTAAATAAAATAAGTTTCACGTCTAGAAAAACCCAAATTCATAAGGAGTTCCGCGAAATAAGCCCTTATTCAAATATAACTTTTAAACAATGAATTTTAAGTTTAAGAAATTTATTTTTTGCAATATTAATATATCTAGGTGGCTATTATTTATCTAGGTGGAAATCCACACCATCAGTTTTGCCAGTTGTCGCGCGTGTAGTCACAATAGGAGTAGGTGGACGAAAAAGGTGTTCGCGACGGAGGAATAAACAAGTTCGGGGGTAATTAAAACGGAATTTAATTTAGGTGTACACCGTATAAAAAGCTTCAAATTCAGAGGGGTAATGAGTACGTTTGCCTTATTTGAGTGATTTTTATTTTTTGTAAGAGAATTATCCTTATTTGAGTGGTTTTTACATTGTAAAATTAAATTAAATGACACTTCTAAAAGAAATATTCCTAGTTGAGTGATTTTTGAATTACTATAAATAAAATTAAGTGACTATCTATGGTATTATATCAAATAAATCAATACTTTAAACTCATTTAGGCATCTCACATATTATTCAGTCAAAACACATTCAAGGAGAGTAAAATGGTAGGAATTTGAGATTAAAGCATAAATAAGGAGGTAATATCTCAGATGGTCACTCAACTATGGACTCTTTTCTCAGAAAGTCACTCAACTTTGGTCTTTTAACTCAAAAGTCACTCAACTATGAGTTCTTTTCTCAGAAAGTCACTCAACTTTGATTTTTAACTCAAAAGTCACTCAACTACAAATGGTTTGCTTACAAAGTCTCTCAACCATGAGTGTTTTACTTAAAAAGTCACTCCTATTCAATTATTTTTTAAAAAAAATTAAAATTTACTTACATCAAATTTTATTTCAAAGCAAAAAAAATAATTTTTAAAAAATAATTATCCATTTGAACTGCCAATTATACTATGCTTAAAAATTATCTAACATCGTCAGTATACTATGCTTAATTTTTTTTCAAACTGTGACGATGTTCCTATAAATACAGATTAAACATAGTGTAGAAAAAAAAAAAATCATAAAACAAACATAATTTAAAGGTTCTTTAAATAATAAATCTTAACTATTATATTTGGTGGGAAAAGGTAAAATAAAAGGTTCACTATTATATTTTTAGCGGATCAAGTTAAGTAGGTGGATCATCTTGTTACAATTTTAGTTAGAAATAAAAAATTTCATTTAAGTAAATTTTAATTTTAAAAAAATAATTGAATAAGTTGAGTGACTTTGTAAGTAAAACACTCATAGTTGAGTGACTTTGTAAGTAAAAAATTCATAGTTGAGTGATTTTTGAGTTAAAAATCAAAGTTGAGTGACTTTTTGAAAAAATAACTCATAGTTGAGTGACTTTCTGAGAAAAAAGTCCATAATTGAGTGACTTTTGAGTTAAAAGCCAAAGTTAAGTGACTTTCTAAAAAAAAAGTTCATAGTTGAGTGACCATCTGAGATATTACCTCCATAAATAAGTATGTCCAACATCAAACATAAGTAACTTACACTAATAGAAGAATGTGTTAAACTGTTAATGATGTTGTGTTTTGGTAATAATTATATCATTAAGGTTGGCAGTAGATTTCGTTGAAGTAGATGATATGAATAACAACGGTTAATATGACTTATTTTTATTTTTAGTCAGTCCTAAAAAGAATGACACATTTCTATATTAAGTAACAATTTAACTTTAAAATATCAATTTTATCCTTGATGAAATGATTTATAGCCACACAAATTTCTATCATTCATTTTAGATCATAAGTTTTAAAAGTCTTCATTTTTTTTAAACTTTGTATCAAGTCAAACTACCTCACATAAAATTGGACGAACAATTTAGTAAATTCAAAGTTTGTGTACCTAAAAGTATAAGATTTGGATCCATCAATTTATGAGATAAAAAAGAAGTCTCACTTGACTAGTATCATTACGTGAGAAATAGAAATAAAAAAAAAATTATTCGCTCACGTTTCCATGTTTGACATTTTTCTTGAAGTAAAATGTCAGCAAATTGATTGAGACAGCTTCAAAGAGTCAACACCTATAATGTCATCTAATATAATTAAAAAAAAAGAGATAAAAATGAATTTATGATGTACAAGTTGCTTGTATATATATGTTACGTACTAGTAAAACTAATGAGCCAACAAAATTAATGTAATGATCTTAGGACCAAATATGTCAGACTATGTTTATAAATAATGTACTAAAATACTATTTGTTTGAAATAATTATTGATAAGGAGATGAATGATGTCCTCTTAGAAGGAGAAAACTCTGACGAAAAAACGTTGAAAATTCAAAATAGATGATAATATACTGCCCTTTCTATTTTAATTTAGACATAATATAATAGTTTGTTATTAATTAACTTGACATCAATGAACATTTATGACATTCAATTTTGAATGTGCACGAATGAATTTTCAACAATATGCTTTACTTAAATTTCAGCTTATAGCTAAAAGCTGTGAAATCAACCTTATTACGTATCACATTTTTGCAACACTGAATTTCTCGATTCAACATCAACTAAATTGAAAAAAAAGTCAAAGAAGAAGCTAATTCTAAGTTGATGCAAAAAACTAAGGTTGTAGTTTTACATTTAGTTGTTTGTTGTAGTAACACATGTTAAATGTCAATGTCGAAGATAATTAATTTGACACAAAAAATACTATTATTGAAGAAAGTGTGCATACTAACAAATGAAAAATAAATATCTAAAGGAGCAGGTTGGTCGGGGCCCCTAAAAGACATTTTCTTATCGATTAATTCAATAATTAAATTGTTAAGAATCACTAATCAATTAATTGGTATTTCATTTTATTTAGCATATTTACAATTTGATAACCAATAGACTCAATCAACAATCACATTTAGCTATATTTAAATGAAAGTCTTCCTTTTATTACTTCCTATACTATTTTTTCGTTGTTGTAGAAGGAACTGAAACAACCTTTGGCGATGAGCCGTTACAGGCCCAATTCATAACTACAGTGCACATATATGTCGTTCGAAAATTTGCATAAAATATCACATTAAACAGAGTTCTCGGGTTTGAGTCCTCACTATAAAAAAATCTTATTGGAAATGTTACTCCCAAATGGGCCCTACAGTGTGCGATTTGAATTTAATCAAGGTTCCAATACTTACTAAAATCACAATGTACCCGTCAAAACTTGTAAACAATTGCACACACAAATTCAATCACTTCGGCAAAATTTATTAACAATTGAACAGGATAATAAAATGAATATTGTACTAAAGTTATGACATATCGATCTAACTTGTGATCAATTGAACACAAACAAATTCTACTAATTTTGAAAGACTTATACATGCATAATTAAATAAGATAGGAGTGATGAAAATTGTACCAAAGCTAATTAATGATGCATCTCTAACTAATAACTTGTAAACAATTGAAATTTGAACATACAAATTTTGTCAATCCAATAATTTATTTATTTTTTCTTTTTTTTTTAATCCTCCCTAGGAGCTCCCATCCCTTTTTGCTCCCTTGGTGACTCGAACTGGCAACCTTCGAGTTGGAAGTGAGGGGTACTTACTATCCAATAAGTCTTGTGAATACTTTAACAAAATAAGTAAATAAAGATTTGGTGCAACCATCAAAATAGCCCTATTTCTACAAATATTATGCTTGGACTCGAAAATTCCTTAGAAAAAAAAAGGGATAAGAGTCTGAAAAATACCCCAACTTTGGTTGGATTTGTTGTTGCGATACTAAACTTTCATAAGGACCTATTACCTACCTAGACTATTTAATACCGTATTTTTTTACCCCCTGAACTATTTAACAGTGTATTTTAAAGGTATATATGTGCCCACGTGGACACATTACTATTTATAATTTTACATTATTTTTTATGTTCACGTGGGCGAATATATATGTTTAAAATACGGTATTAAATAGTCTAGGGAGGTAATAGGTCCTCATGAAAGCTTAGTATCGCAACAGCAAATTCGACAAAAGTTAAGATATTTTTCAAACCCTCATCCCAAAAAAAAAATAATCGAGAAGTTAACTACTCATTCACTATTATTGTTTAGCAAGTCAAATAACTTTTGCTTAAACTGTACGTGGTTCTTACAAAATAGATTAAAAATATGTTTAATTATAAAATGTTGAATTATAAATAAGTGTAATTCTAAACATGCAAGGTTATTTCAAGATAATTAAAAATAAATATCTTAATGCTCACCCAACAGTCCCTTTAGGAGGGAAATAAGTGTTAGGAAAAAGCAGGTGTAACGCGGAAGCTAGCAAAGCAAACCTCGAAAGACTATGAGTAAGAAGACAAACGAGAAATATACCAAAAGAGACAGATTTAACGTGGTTCGGTCAATCGACCTACGTCCACAAAGGAGATGAGCAATCCACTATATAAACATGAGAGTACAAAATATAGAGAGAAATAACCTCAACCAATTCACTCGGAATACATGAGAGGTTCACACAAGTGATAACGTATCAAGCTTGTGACCCACAAATTCTCCCCCTAACCAAAACTCTCAACGCCCTTAAGACTACATTGTGAATGCTAATTAAGTTAGAAGGAACACACCTATATTTATAAAGTCCTAAAACCTTTCCTACAAGAAAAGGACTACTCAAAATATTAAAACCTTTTCCTAAAAGGAAAACTTATTTATGGTAAGAAATCAAGGCAAATAAACCCCAACAATAAGTAGATGTTTCTCCTATCCCAAAATAATTGTCCTATTTTACTTTGAGAGAATCAAGCTACTCCCTTCATTTAATTTTATTTGTCTTCTATATTTAAAATAAACATATTTCATTTTACTGGTTTATTTTAGTAAATTAAAAGACCCCTATTCAGTTTCAAAACATAATTAATAAGGATACTTTAATAAAATACACTTTTAATTAAAACTTTTAAAGGAATATGGTAAATCAAGGATCAAGTAATATAAAACAGAAAGATTACAATATATGAATTTTAATGTGACTAATAACATGAGTTGTGGTGTAGTTGTGAAACTGCTTCATTATTAAGATCTCGAGTTCGAGTTCTGAGTATGAAGAAAATCATGTTGAACCGCCATCTCCGAAGGGTGCCTTCCGTGTCTGATATGAATTTAATCGAAGCTCCAATGCGGACCCTAGACACCAGCTAGCTCGAAACAAGAAAAAGAATTTTGATGTGAATTAGAGGTAGAAGCTTGATGTGATCCTGCATGTTCCTCTTTTTCGTTTTATATATGGCAAAGTTGCTTTCAACAACAAAGACTTGTCAACTTATTAGTCTCTTACCGGATCCATCGAACTTTGAGAAAATGCTCATCTAAGTCATTCGTTAAAAGTTTGGCTCATATATGTCATTTCCGTTTGAGAAAAAGTCCATCCATGCCATTATTTGTTAACAAAAAATAGTTCTAGTTTTGAAAAAACTATTTTTTAAACGTGATCAATTATGGTTCAGCCGCGTCATTAATTAAATTATTTTTTCAAAGAAAAAAGGCTCAAATAGGCATTGAACTTTGAGAAAAGGTTCATCTATGTCATCCGTTAAAAGTTTGACTCATCTATGTCATTTCAGTTAACAAATAATGACATGGATGAGCCTTTTCTCAAACGGAAATCACATAGATGAGTCAAACTTTTAACATATGACATAAATAAGTCTTTTCTCAAAGTTCGATGGCATATTTGAACCTTTTCCAGACAGGTCAGTGCTAAAAAATCACAATTTCCCCACTGAATTTTTAGTTAAAAAATGTTCAGTGGCTATTTCCACAGATTATCGAAAGACTCTTGGTGTGTCCTAAATGGTGTGGACATATAATGTAGGCTTAGGAAAAGGGACAAATTAAGACACAAAAAATTGACAACACCAGCATAAGTAACTCCATTCCACTGCCTCTTTTTGTTTTCTTTCAAAACTCCACACTGCATTGTTTCACTTTGGTAGCTAGTGTGTGGTATTGTCATAGTTGATTCCGTGAAGGGACAGTGACAGTACTCTCTTTTATCTATGTTTGTCTAAGCAAACCAATGACATTGCTAATATACATACTCCAACTATATATACAATTAACTTTGTCTACCCTAGTATCTGCACGTGAACTCTCAATAATTTTTCATGCATTGTGGGTCCTAGATCCTTGTCAGCCGGGGCCGGAGTTACCATGTTAGATACGGATTTAGATGAACTCAGTAGCTTTTTCTTAGATCATATATTATGTTGGAAATTTATTGGATCATATCCATCCATAACTCATAAGAACTACTTTAATTAGTACATTAGTTCCTAAACCCTAGCTTATAATGTATAAATACACCATTATGCCTGTTGGAAGAACAATTTTTTTTACATTAGTATGATGGCTAGGGTTTACAATCTCCATCTATTGAGGATATCTAGGTTGTGGTTAAAGGGAGTTCATTCTCTTTTGTGATGATTCTTGACAATCCGTGTGACACGAGTCGTAGTTGTTGCAGATCCGTTTTCGCTATGGAGCAACTAGTAAGTTCCCTAATTAATATTTTACCAATTATTCGAGATACTACATATTTGTATTAGAAAATTCATTAAACATGCATCAATATTAAATTCCAATAGCACTAACGAAAATGAGTTATGGGTTTGTACGTAGCAAATTCAAAACTCATAAACTTTAAATTCTGACTCAGCGGGCTCTGCAATCGCCAGCCTCTATTTTTTTGTTCTCATGCTTAATTCCAACTCATAAGAATCTCATCCACACTCTAGACTCTCTCCCCTCCATTCTCTCTTCTCATTCTTCCCATCTTCTTTTATTTTCCCTTCATTCCTAAATACCTTCAAATTCCATCTTCAAAAGTTGTAAACTTTAATAAACAATGTCTCTTTGGCCATATTCAGTTTTTCTTCTTCTTTTCATTCTGCTCACTTCAAGTAATGCAAACAATGAACAAAGGCTTCACCTCAAAAGACTTCAAAGAATACATCAGAGCAATAGCCCAAGTTGTTATTCTCAAAAATCAAGTGAGTTTTTGCATAAACAAGATTGTAGAGCTAGCTAGCTAGTCCTTGATCATTAATTTATTATTAGAAGGCATTTAGTTTTTGTTTTGATATTATCAACACTTTTATGGGGATCTCCTAATAGTTTTGCTTCTTTTCATGCTTTTATATGCTATATATGTCACCTTTAATTTATTCTTCACTAGGCAAAAAGATAGTAGTGGAATACAAACTACTCCTTCCGTTCACTTTTACTTATCGATTATACTAAAAATATATTTCCACTTTTACTCGTCACTTTTAGCGTATCAAGAGAAAAACATACATTTTTTCGTGTTTTATCATTAATATTAATTACTTATTCTCCAAATCATTTTCCAAGACCTAAATTTAAGCATCAATTAATATGTGCATTATGGTAAATCACGCATATTGATTATTGTTTCTTAAGGGGTGTGCAAAATCCAACTGGAGAAGTAAAAGTGAACGGAGGGAGTATTTACAATGTTTTCTATGTGATTCTATTAACATGTCAATATGTGATGTTGCTATACAAGCCAATCTTTAGGTTCTTAGAACTCTGTACTACAGTAATAACTTTTTGTTGGTATAGCATAATTTTATAGTGTATGATCTTTTCTCTAACACATAAAATTCCCTATTTGAACTTTGGTGTTAATTAGAAACATTTTTTTCTTTCAGAAAGTGAAAATGGAGCAACAATATTGGAAATGCAGCACAAAGATTACTGCTCTGGATCAGTTACCAACATGAACAGAAATCACCAGAAACAACTGATAGTTGATGATGATATTCGAGTTCGGTCAATACAAGCCAGTATCAAGAACATCATTTCTAGAAAAATTGAAACTTTATCACAAACCAAAATTCCTATTTCTTCTGGAGTCAAACTGCATAGTCTAAACTACATTGTCACAGTAACGTTAGGTGATCGAAACACGACAGTAATTGTGGACACAGGAAGTGATCTCACATGGGTTCAGTGTCAACCTTGTAGATTATGTTACAATCAACCAGAACCTCTGTTCAACCCCTCTGTTTCTCCTACTTATCACAAAGTTGTATGCAACTCGTCGGTTTGTCAAACTCTTCAGTCTGCAACCGGAAATTCAGGGCAATGTGGGAATGATTTACAAGATTGTAATTATGTTGTCAGCTATGGTGATGGATCCTACACTCGAGGCGAACTTGGTCAAGATCATTTGGTTCTTGGAAGCACTTCTGTTGAGAATTTTGTCTTTGGTTGTGGAAGGAACAACAAAGGTCTATTTGGTTTAGCATCAGGGCTTATGGGACTTGGAAGAAGTGATCTTTCTTTGATATCTCAAACATTTGAGACTTTTGGTGGTGTTTTTTCCTATTGTTTACCTTCAGCTGAAGCCAAGTCCTCTGGCTCATTAGTACTAGGAGGTGACAGTAACACTTCAATTTTCAAGAACTCTACACCTATTTCTTACACTAGAATGTTAGCAAATCCACAGCTTGTTACCTTCTATTTTCTCAATCTAACCGGGGTTACTATTGGTGGGGTGGCTATTCAAGATTCAGGTTTTGGAAAAAGTGGGATGATCATTGATTCTGGTACAGTTATTACAAGGCTCCCACCAACAATATACAAAGCTGTTAAAGCAGAGTTCTTGAAACAATTTTCAGGGTACCCTTTTAAACAAGGAGTTTCAATACTTGATACTTGTTTTGATCTTTCTGCATATGAAGAAGTGAACATTCCCACTGTTAAAATACAGTTTGAGGGTGGTGGTGAGATGGAAGTTGATGTCACTGGGGTTCTTTTTATTGTAAAAAGTGATGCATCACAAGTCTGTTTGGCTCTAGCAAGCCTCCAATATGATGATGAGATTGGAATTATTGGAAATTATCAGCAGAAGAATACTAGGGTCATATATGACATAAAACAGTCACAAGTTGGATTTGCAAAAGAGACATGTAGTTTCTGAGTTTTCATCATGCAGATGAGACAAATTTATTCCCTGATATTCATCCTCTCAAAAGGAAGTCAATAATGTGACTTTTTGGCAATGAAATTTTAAGAGTGATTATTTTTTTTCCTAATATAAACAGGTTTTAAAATGTTTCAATGGAACTCTGTATTTTTATATTTTCCTATAAGTAATTCTTGTAAGTCATGATATTTTTTTACATTGTTGCCAAGACATCTTTATACTGTACAATACTAGTCCTACTGACAAAAAGATGATGAAATTCTCTTTTGTTTGGTGCTTAATCATCTCGTAAACTCCAATAATATTGTGCAGATGAGGTTAAGTCACAATTTGGCATACTCTAACAGTTTTACAAGCATATAAAAACATGCATTATGCCAACACTGGAATGTCTCGATAACCGAGCCAGTTGTCGTTTCCTTTTTTCTTTCTTCTGTTTTCTGAGTACATGGCTGATGGCCCTTTGGGTTATGGGAAGAGAATGATATCTGTCCCCTTTTAAAGTACAAAGAAATGGCTAATCTTAAGCCCACCAGCCACAAAAAGATTCTTTCTGCTCCTCTAGCTATAACAGTAAGACCAAAGCCAACTGTACTAGCAAAAAGATTCCAAGAAACTACAAAATACTGGTACATACAGTTTCACAAGGTCAATTTTTCCTCAAGTGTTGTGAAGGAATACAAGTATACAACAAATCTAAGCCTTACCGGATGAATAACTTGGCTCAGGCAACTCAACTTCTTTTTACCGGAAAGCTGGTACATCCATCTTGTATAGTTTCTGTCATGCTGCGCGCATAAAAATTCAGCAGCACATGTGCTGTTTCACACTGGTTTTGCGATTTGTGATCATGTATCCACTAAATGCTGATCGACACTGCTCACAAGAGGAGCCATTTCCATGCTCTGATTTTCCGACATATCGTCCGCCTTTTTACTCTTCAACATCTCAGTTGGGAGAATAGAAGCATTTGGATCACTGCTGGGTATCAAAAACAGAATGAAAACTGGAAGTACTCTTAAAATGCTCCGGATTACTATCACTATCCAAAGGTTGTCAAATTGTGTTCTTGTAACATTTAAGGCATGAAGTAAGAGGCCTCCACCCCAGGATGCTGTGAGCATACCAATATGATCAATTGACATTAGCAAAGCAAAAAAAGTTCCTTCAATGCCTGAGGGGCAAAGCTTCGAACTGAGTACAAGGAGAGGCATCCATTTGAGACACCCAATCATGTGAGAGAATGCTGCATCGCTTACAACAACAACATAATCAGGGATACCAAATTTTAAGTTTACACGTGAGACCAATATTAAATCTATCATCCCCGAAGCACCATACAGTAACTGAGTCCAGAAAAGTACACCACGAAAAGGATGGTTTTTAAAGGCATTCTGGTAGAGGAGAACGCCAAGAAGAGAGCCCACCGCACCAACAGAAGATATGGACCCTACCATTTCCTGCACAAACATAACAATACAATTCACACTCATGTTAAGATGATTTTTTCCTACACGAAAAGAAGATAATGACCAATTTTCAAATAATGAGCTAGAAGTTAGGTCTTGAATCATTTTCAAAGTTGTCAACAATAGGTTGTAGAGATATAATACAAATACCTTTGAGAAAGATGGGCCATCCTTGGCATCTG